>VXBH01008057.1:816922-835976 GCA_013400035.1 Rynchops niger
AAACAAAAAAAAAAAACAACCAAACAAAAAAACCCCACAACACACCCAGGTATAATTAAATAATATTCAAGAACACATATTCTATGCTATTCAGATTCCAAGTTTCTGAGGGAATACAGAAAATTTCACATTTGTTTTAATCACCACTACAGATTCTAATTCCTAATAATTTGCCATGAAGAAATGGAGAGTAATTAAAGACAACCTTTAATGTTGGGAGAGAAAAGAAAATTTAACAAAAGGTAAGCATTCTGAATGAACACAAAAAAGGGAAGAACAAGCTTTTCTTCTGTTTTAATTTAACTAAAAAGTTTTTTACTTTTTCCTTAAAAAAAAGGGGGGGGGGAAACACTTTGAAATATAATTGTTTTAACTATACTTAGTTATAATTAAAAGCCATCTAAAATCACAATGTAGTATTTAGCAAACTGTTCAGTGACTGTTCAGCTAGAGATTTATATCATACATAAAATTAAACCTCCCCAAATTAACAATAGAAGGCATTTTGCTGATTTGCCTAGAATGAAAGATTAGCTACTGGTTCCAGCCCAGTCTTTGCAGTGATCTCATTGTAAAATCCTGAAAGACAAACAAATATCCTTTTTTTTTTTCCCTGTTGAATGCACTCTTCCCTCTCTTAGGGCATTCATCCCCTGTTGCTGCTACTGCTGTTATCTACTGGACTGGTTTTCACACAGGTGGTACGTGTATTACCACGTGCAGGCGTGGCAGCAGTTTGACATGTAGGGTAGGTATTTCCTACGCATTTCCTTCTTCATAATGAAAGATCTGTAATGACGTTTGCTCCCGTCCTATGAGTTATGCAATCTAGAAAGCCAAGAAGTTTGACTCCAGTTTTGGGATGACCCTAAATCACTCTTTTGAAGAAAAATCTCTGCTTTAAAAGGCTACTCATGGGAGTGTCCGACTTCCTATTTCAATTTCATGAAATTTCCATTTCACCCTCATGCTCCAGGCTGTACCCCCTCACTGCAACACATCCACCTCATTTCCTCCCTCCTGAAATGGGAGGACGTGTATATCTAATCTTGGCACATTAAATCTTCCAGCTATGTTATCGTCACCAGGACTTGACTCTATTTTCAGTCATTCAAAACACTTTTTTCCTAATGACAACCCAGCCCTCTGGGAAATGAGGCCCAAATTTGCCCATCGCAGCTGTCATTCACTGAGGTACTCTGAACATACCGTCACCTGAGACAGGTCCAGGTCATGAATGAGAAGTACAGAGAGCAGCCTATGAGTGCCAATTAGTGTTCGGATTCAAGCTGACTCAGCTTCGGTGGTGAGACACTCCAAATTTTTTGTGTACCAGTAATTTTCTGCTTTCTTGTGCCTATTCTCTAGCTATTACCGTGCTTCACCATTAAGATCTTTTTTCTTCCTCAACTCCAAATATAGCTACTGCTTCCTTAGGCTCCAGCCTTTTCTTACTTTTTGTATTACAGGCTAATGATCTGTCAACTAATATTAAATTATTTGCTCTCCTAATTGCCTATTTTCAAATAATAGATTGTGGAGCAAGGCGGCTACCTTAGCATTTTCCCTGTATATTTCAAAAGAAGAAAGAATTGATACATTAGAAATGAAAGGCTCAAACCCCAAGAGAACCCTAGTCCTACTTATTTCTCACAAAAATATTTCATCCACAGATTTAGAATTATTTTAGGAAATTTCTGTAGTATTTGTTTTTTCAACCCCATTCAGTATCGGTTACTTCCACTCTGAAGCCTATAAGGTTTTCTCATTGTCAGATCAAATATTCAAAGCATCCTGAAAATTTAATACCTCCATAATGCCGTATTTCAAAACAAACAGAAAAAAAATATGATTGAATCCACTGATATTTTTTCCGCCTTGTAAGAATTCTGCCTGTATGCCAATAAAAAAAAAAATAAATAAATCCAAACCCCAGACAGCTGACCAGGTTACCAGTTTGAGATCGGTTCTGCTATATGATGCAGGGGCTACACAGATAATATACTCGAGAACTCAAACTTTCCAGAAGTTAGAAAGCCTCAGCTGATGAGGGTCTCTCTTTATAGCAGGGGAAAATACAGAAAGCAGAGGTGCCAATGGGCCGCATGCACATAGAGGAAACAAGGTCCCCTACCTGTCTCCTCCGAATCCTGTAATTATTTTTCTTGGATGGATTTTTGCTCATATTTTCTTCAGCTCTTCCTGGACTCCACAATGAATCAATTACACCAGTGGAGAACTCTGGTTATGCAGAACCTCCGAACAGACTGCAGGTGGAAAAAAACATGGAGAAACACAGACTGAAGACCTGCTGGCAACTCAATAAACACATTGGAGGGAGCCAAATAAATCTCCTCTCTTTTCAAGACCTTTCAGATTCACAGAACAAGTTTTCTCCAGTGCTCCACTGAGAGCTTTGTCCTCATTTCATGAATGTGTCGCAGTCTGACAAAAAAGAACGTTGGGGTTGAAGAATAGAAAAATGAAGCCTTGCATCACCATAGGGCCCTTGCATCACCATAGGGCCCTTGCAGAGTCAACAGGAAAATGATATAACATCAGTTATAGTAAAGTTGTGGCATTAAAACCATTCACAACAGTATTGCTTCCTTTTTGCTCAACCTTTATCTCTGAACTCGTGTGTTTTATCAAAGTAAGCTATCTCAATAGAGAAGAAAAATCAAGATTGCACAATGTTGAGTTAAACCTAGTAACATCAAGTATTTATGATTTCCTCAAGGAGATAATCAAACTTCGTAAAAAGTTCTCACAGATTATTAGTACAGAGTAACAGTTCTACAAAAGTTATCTTCCTGGTAAAAAATAAAACACACTTTAAAGGCTAATTGACAGATGGATTAATGCAGGACATTGCTCAGCTTTCAACCATTTGGTTTAGTTCTTATACTCTAAAAAACTCAGTAAAGAATCAAAGGATCCTCAAAGTCCTTAGCAATGTATGACATTAAATGCAGAAAGCCTAAGAAGTTTTTAGCTATGCCTAATATTTATTTCTCAATTTAGGCAGAAAAATAAAATACAAAATAACCAGCTAGACCTTAAGCCAATATAGGTAACCTAAAACCTTTAAAAAAAAGCAATAACTTAAAAAAACTTTCAGATTAAAAAAAAAATAATAATAACTTTCAGATTAAAAGAAATACATAACTTTAAGATAACTTTATTTCCTTTTGAATTACAGTTAATTACTAACAAAAATACTCGCATCTGTCAACAATTGACAGTAACTGAATATGTCTCAAAAACTTAATAACAAGACACTTTATCTCCAACCTAATGACATAACCAGGAGGTGATGGAGAAACACTTGCATAAACCATCTGTTTTGTCCCTGAAGCCATAAGTGTGACAGATGACCATCCCTACAGCCCACACAACCGTCCAAAGATACTTTGATAGTACAGGCGCAATGTTACAATGAGAAGCATAGAACAATCTCATTGGTGTGACATCTGATGCCAGGTCAGGTTGGTTTTTTTTTTGGTTGGTTGGTTTTTTGTTTTGTGGGTTTTTTGGTTGGTTGGTTGGTTGGTTTTTTATCACTTATACTTGAGAACATTAAGATCAGACTGTAGTTGCTAACAGCACTCTTGGCCTTTTTGCATCAAGTTTGTGGGAGGACAAGTCTCAAATATCTATCCCTATTATGCTTGCATTCCCAGCAGCATATAGTACTTTCCTAATCAAGGACAGTGACCTATGGTCACACCTCATGACTTCAGTCCGACTCATGGACTTATGGCTCTTCCACAGTACCTAGTGTGGTGAAACTGTAAGCAATAATAAGCTCATATTATTAGACAATGCCTTGCTCACATGTTTAGACTCACATTTTCTAAGTGACTAACAATAAGCCAGATAGACCTTAACTTTAAGATTTAGGTGTTGCCTATTAACCTGAGAAAAGCTCTTCCCATTTCGCTGGAAACTCTAAGTTTGCTGTAGTTACAGGGAGGTCACAAAATCAGAGGTGCCAATGGGAAAATAGGTTCCCTGTCCATCTCCTTCCTTCCACAAAAGTATTACATATTCTACACAGTTTTGGGGGATCGCCTTTTAAACCACATTTCCTTTTAAGAAGGAAAGGGCTTCAAAATACAGTTCTTCAAAACAGAGGCACATACTACACAAAGGCAATGGCTAAAAGTGATTTTAAAAATTAATTCCAGTCCAGCCTCAGTAAATGGAGTTAGAATTTCACTAGGAATTAAATGGCTCTGATACAAAATCAAGTTTTTGTGTTATCTGCAAAACAGGATGTCCATTCTGCTTGTGCAGGTCATTTAAAATAAATAAATAAATACATACATTTTCTTTTCCCTCTTAAATGTGGGAATAGGGGAGAAAACATCCCCTGCGGTTCACTACAGGTGACAGCAACTACTAGCCATACCTTCAGGAATTTCAAACAGCTCTGAGAGGTCTGACTACATGCACGACTCCCCTCGCCAAAGGAGACCAGCTATGCTGCCAGGCCACTGGCCACCAGGCAGGGTCAGGATCCAGCCAAGCGGATCAGCCGCCTTCTTACCGAGAGCGCTGGGCAGAGCGTCAGGTAATCATGAAAAGCAGTAGGCCACCGCCCTCTGTCCCTCTATTTTTGCAACAGTTTTTCAAATCGCTTCATCCTTTCCCTGCCAGTCAAAGCCAGATGTAATACTGTGTTTTTACTGCCATGGGGAATAATAAAAGAGATGCCATTAGTCTTTAATTTAAGGTTTACGACACAGAAAATTTTAATGGGAGTTAAATTAACTATTGACATTTATCACAATAATTTGTTCTGTAGCCTCTGACCCGCAAGACAATAGCAGGATAATAAAGGCTGCGGGACATGACTGAGCTGGGAGAAGAAACTGTCAGTTATCAGATGCAAGTAAGCAGCCTGTCAAATGTGAGACTTCTTGTTTTACGGAGAAAGAATATCCAGTGGTGACTATTTTACCTTTGAGATATGTTCACACACAAGCAATCGCATCAACTTTCATATGTGTTCATTTCACGAGCATATGCAAAATGCGGTCCTGAAAAGTCTTTTTAGAGAAAGAAAGCTAAATTGCTACCAACCATCATGGCATACAAAACAGCCAGCGTGACACCCTCACAAGAGGAATGCTTAAAAGCTTTAAAGATGATTTACAGACGTAAGCGTAGCTTCAAAAATACTTACCATATGAAGCAATTATGTTTTAAACAAATTTTAGGCAGGGCAACACAAAGGAGATCTGAGAGAATAAGAGACAGAGTCTTTTTGACTTAATGGTTTATTCCAAGAATATTGTGAAAAACTGGAATGTTGCAGCTTTCCTTTCAAAATCATTCTTAACACTAGCTATTAATGCACTACAAGCAGGCAGGTCTCTATTCATCTGATATAATTTCAGCAGATTTCTCATCATGTGTAGATAATTGTAAATGCATTTTTTTATATTAATGAAAGGATAATACCACAGCAAATCACTGCTAGAAAGCTTCCATTTTGGAATTTTCTAATTAAAATGTTGGTATCATATCAACATGACAGAGCTTGTGCAGCCCAGGAGCAGAAATATGCTAATAAATATTCTTCTCTTACCATACGATCCCTGTGGCTTTGCATTCCTGCAGGGAGCCTCATCTATTAGCATGACTCTAGACAGGACTTCATACCCAGATCCTTGCCTAAAACTGTTCTGTAAAAGCACGGCCCCATCGGAGCTCCTGGCTCAAACTGGCTTTAACATCACAGGGCAGGATAACGACCAAGTATCAAGCCAATCATTAGCCGACTTTTTCACAAGAACGTTTTCCCAAAGAATGGAAGCAAGAGAGACAAATTGTAGCACTAAATCCTGTGTTTAGGCACCAAGTGGTATTTATTTAAATATACTTTTTCCTAATTATACAATCGCATGGAGAGGGCAGAATGATGAAGCCAATCATACAGGCCTTAATTAGACCAAATTCCACTGAATTTAAGAGAAGTTTTGCCTCTTTAAGAGCTCAAGGCTCAGATATTTCTTCCTGCGCCCAGCAGTTGATCATTATTTTTCCCTTGAAGCCTGATTAATTGCTCATATAATGTAACTTTTTTCCTGGCTTGTGTAACTGAACTCCTTTTCATGTGTGTCTCGTCATTTTGATTACCTAACTGAGCTATTGGCAACAGCATCGTCCTGCCTCAGCAATTTCTATAGATTAAATAAATGTTGCATGAAAGTGTGTTTCTCTTTATCTGTTTCAAACTTGTTGCCTTTTAATTTCAATATCCCTTTGTTCTTTTGTTATGAGAAAAAGCTTAGCATTTGCTTGAGCTTCTCCATACCAGTTCATATTTCATACACCGCTAACATTTTTTACTGCATCCTCCTTCCTTAACTAGGTCAGGCAAGCCTTATAAATATCTCTTGAGTTTGGTAGTCCCTCTGTCTCTAATAATTTCCATTGCCCTCTGAATCTCTTCTATTTCTGCCGTAATGCAACTAGAACTGAACGCGGCACTCAAGGTTAGGAGAAAGATGTGATTCTGTTTAGATAACTCCAGTGAAATACTTCCTGTGTTATTTTGTGTCACGGTCTAATATATCCCACTACTTCACTTGCTCCGATTTATATTGCAAACCCTGTCCCCACCCCTACTGAACTGACCCCAGCTGCCTCACAACCCGATGTCACACTTCCATAAGTCAACATATTTCAGGGAATTCAGTGAACGAGATGAAAACTTTAAAACAAAACACTCCAGCTTGGACTGTCTTCTACACCTTATGTTTTACCACCCCACCCCCCGAGAGCCCGTGGCTCTGGCTGCGGTCCCTAGGCATCGCCGTGCAAAGAACGGCAATTACTTCACCCTGGAGGCACTGCAAAGCCAGACCCTGCCCAGGCAAGCGCATATACACATATGTGGTCACAAGAATTAAGTTACACCTGTGTCCAGAAGCCTGTTAGGGGTGAGGGTCGTATTTATTTCTGCTTCACAATTTTGAACTACCTATTCTTACACTCGGTATGTGACATTAGGTCTATTTGCATCACTTCCTAAAGTACTGGTTATTTCTATTAGGTAGTTGCTCATTTCTCTTAACATATAAGTTACCTTTTTTTCTTTTTTTTTACACCGAGGCAAAAATGTTACCTGCATTACAGCTTCTCTGCCATAAATTATTCATCGTTCTTGAGAGCGTGTTTTCTTTGGGGGTAGAGAAAAAGGGTTGTTTACCTAATGAGGGAGCAGCCTATCATCATGTCAGAAGTTTTCAACACAGATTTATATAAAGAAAAATCCAATGCTCTTATGCTATTAGAAAATGCAGAAGTATTTATTGTTTTATTTAGGAGTGTTTACTTTTCGATTCCGACACTTTTTTCCACAGTGCTTGAATTTTTTATTTGTTTTTGATTCATATCTTGTTTCCCAGTCTGGTAGACAAATGCAGAAATATGTATAGTATGCTACCTACATTTAATTCCTTTGCTGCCCTCTGCTAAACATATATGATCTAGTACTTACATTCAGCACACCACTGCCCTTAAACCTGCTCTAGAGGGTTAGGCTGGTATTTTTGATCATCAATAACTGAAAAGCAGCTAAGCCACTGGATTTCAGACACACCATCCCACATCTCAGACATCCCACAGCTGGAGATGGTCAGATGTTCGTCACCTGATGACAGATCATTTGCAAAAGCAGGACCTTAGCTATGTAGCAATCTGCCAAGAGAGATCACACTCAGCTCTATTGCACTTCATTCTCTGAGACCAAAATCCACACGTTCTTTTTGAGGAAACCTTCCCTAGAAATAGCAAGCTGAATATAAGAAAAAAAAAAGAGAAAAGGAAGTGCAAAGTTATTGACCTCGTTCCATTATTACCTCTCATGGCCCTTCCTCACATCTAGCTTTTTAAGGCATTTCAAATGCTTCAGTGAGAAATTCTTTTGAAATATCATGGACTGGATTAGTTTGTAATACATGATGAAAAATGAAAGGTAGATACCTAAAGAGAAGAAAATCCAATTAGACACAGGTGTCCAGCAGCTGTCTGAGGAGTGAGGGGATATATAATTGGGATAGCAGACAGCTAGGCAACATCAAAACCCCTCCATCAGGATGAGATGTGGATGCCTTGCTGAACTGAACAGATACTTTTCTTCTCTCCTACGCCTTCAATTTGCTCAGGTTTCAGGGACAGGAAATCAAGGCACTTGGATTAGGAACGAGCAGTGGCACTCCCTGGCTGGATCAGCAATGCACACAGTCAAGAAAGAGATTTCAGAGTGCACTGGGGATCCACCATGTATGGGTTTTTTTTTTCCTCCTCCCTTAGATTACCTCCAGTTTTGTTTTAGCCTAAAGGTACTTGGAGGGTACAGTTAGGTACGCATCTAAGGCTATAGGTCTCCAGCAGCAAAAGGATGAACAATTCTTTTCGAAGCAGCTCAGTGAGCAAGGACCAGCGTAAATAGGGACCTAGGAAACAGCAGGCAGGAGTCTATAGGGCCACTGTCTTTCTAGAAAAAGAAGGCATTGAAAAGCAGCATTTTTGGCCTTCTCCAAAAATGCAGAAAGAACAAAGCCAAACCATTAATAAAGGAATTGGTGTAATGCTCGAGTTTTTTGTTTGTTTCACTAACTTTTACTGTTTTTATGCAGAACTCTTCCAATACCTGTTGCGGAAAGATCTTCAGATTATTTTAACAGTTTTTATATCTTAACAATGATTCAAAATACATGAGAAACTTTTTGAAATCACAGAACCTTTTTTCTTTTGGAAAAAAAGAAATAAGTGCGTTGACCAGATACGAATAAAACAGAAATCTTTTTGTGGTTCTCTACCTGCTGACCATTGCCAGTTTTCTTTCATAAATATTCACAATGCACTAAAGTCCTCTTTGTAGATCTAAGAGAGGAATTCCAGGGTTTGTGTATTAAAAAAAAATAGGTTTGGATATTACTGAGAACAGAAGCAGCCTATCAGAGCCGCTGCCTATGGCAGCTGTCATCTTCATTTTTGTTTCTGGAAAACAGAAGAAAAAAAAAAAAAAAAAGACATTTGCCTTGTGTGGAAATAAACATACACTTGCCATCCAGAAAAAAAACAGGTATCAAAGTGATGAAATCTATCTTTCTAGGGCAAGTTCACACTGTATTGCATTACAGACATCCAGGCAAGTACCAAGTAACTTGGTGCACCAAATGACACAGCAAGAGATGTATAGAGGTTTCCTTAGAATCATATGAGCTTAGTGAAATGGTGTTGATGAGCTGAACTGATTAGCTCTGGTTGAGCACTAGACATACACGAGGCAGGAACTTCCTAGAAAAGTGTTTGTGGGAGAAGCTGCAGCAGCATAATTTACCAGGCAGCGTAACTGTTCCCACCAGTGCCACTGTAGAGGTTCCATTGCAGGTCCCAGTGGGAGCCAGCTTACGCCAATACTTGCAGCTTTTAATCAGCCCACACTACAGACAAATATTTAGGACCAAATACTCTCAGCATGAGCAAATAAAAATATAAAAAGAAATAGAAGATGGAAAAAAGACAGCTCCGACTCAGCCACACAGCAACAACCAGGCAGGACGTTTTTTTGTATAAACAATTGCAGTTATTTGGAAGATGAGATTTCATGTTGGCTGTCAGGGAGGCAATCCCCTCTATACAGCAGGCACTGGGAATACCCTCCAAATTGCTTTATTGACCATCTAGAAGAGAATGTTCCCAGCCTGTTCCTGGGATGGTTGCCATGTAAGAGGTCCTGAGCAGGATGACTAGAAACTAGAAGTCAAGATACACAGGTGGATAAGAAAGCAAAAGCAAGAGAGAAAGCCAGCCCAGGAACCCAGAAGAAACGAAGTCCATTAAATTTTCTCTGATCCTTGAATGCCACAAAAACATGCAACTTAAAGAGATAAGATAATAATATATTTCTTAACACAGCCTTATGGAGGAGGTAAGCCTGATTTGCTGAATGACACAGTGGAAATGTAGAATCTTAGGTCCTCTACTTCTACAAACTCAAATTAGTCAGTCTACTTCATAGCCCAAAAGAGAATACAAATAGTAATGGTGCAGTAATCACTTCTGCACAAACACCCCCATAACAAAATGGATAAATCTATATTATTCATTTGAACTAACAGAAATGAAGAGTACCACACAACTTCATTGTAAGAAAACACTGTTATACAATCAATCTCTCCCTGCTTTGCAATCAATAACTTTGCTCTGCTTTGGTTTTTCTGAACTGGCAGGAGACCATTACCTTGTGACAACATTCTTCTCTTTACATCTCACCTCTTTAGAAACTGTAGAAACACTCCATTGGCCAGATTTAACCAGTAAATATTGATTTAAGATAAAAAAAAAGTTCCCAATAGCCATCATCATTTAAGCCATCTAACTTGAGCAGAAGCATACTTCTTGAAAGAGACTTATTTCAATGAAGAACAGTATGACAGAGAAGAAAATCTTTTGTAGAGTTAAAGCATGCTTGCTGCTAAATACCCTCTTTGTATAATTAGGATTTGCAAAGTGGCAAAGCACAACCCAATTAAGTGAGTTAGGTTCATGTGATTAACATCAGACTGGCAGTATTGCTCTCATAGTTCATCAGTAGCTTTACTAATTAGGACATCGCTAAGCAGAGACATCTGACCTTGCCTCAGCCAGTTCAGATTATGGTTTACCCTTCTGAACCTTGCATCAGCCTTGCTGCTTGCTTCTTTCCTTTCTTTCCCTACTGATAGACACTTTCCTGTGATATTCTGTTCCTTTTGAAAGTCATCCTACCAGACATCAACCACCATCAAATAATTAGTGCCTCTTCACTCACTAACTGGAGAACAACAACAACAAAAAGGATAAAAGAGCTTTCGACAGGGATATTTTTCCACTCATACTCTGAATTTTCCACAATATTAAAATCAGTGCAGGCTGAGTAGAAAAGCGGCCAGGAAGCATTTTTAAGTTTCAAATAGCAAAAAAATGAAAGTTATCTTTGCTCGCCAAATAGTAACCGCAAGTGGAAACGGTGTCACAAATGTTGCTCAACAGCAGCTCAGTAATCAGAACAGAAAGGTTACCCGCAGGGGAAACAGGATCTGTGATTCCAGTCTTGGCAGCATCCCTGACCCATGACAAAAGGACAAACCATGGTCACGGATTGCTTTGCTTCATCTTCTGCTGCAGGCAGCTTCCTTTCCTGTGCTGCTATGGGTGTGACCACAGCACTTGTTATCAAGGACCAATTATTTCTGCTAAGTAGAAAATCAGAAAGAAGGTTTTCCAGGCACTGTCTTACACAGGACAGCTTTGTGGTTAAGGGCCCTTAAAATGACAGCCAGCAGAATAAAGGTGTTTGGAAAGTACACTTACAACTTTGTGATGGTGATGAAGCAGTAACTGATAAACATAATACAGAAGCCCTAAACATCAAGACAAAATATCATAAATCTAAATTTTCTCTAAAGCAATTCAGCACATCAAATGGTAGGTATCATAAACAGAATTGCTTCATCATATATAGAACTTACAACTTACAGAGCACAAAGAACTGCTATTTGAATCAGTTTTTCTATTTGACATCATAATTCTTCTCTGTATACTTCTTAGCAATGACTGCTGTGATACAGAAATAAAAATACTGACTAAAAATTAACTGTAGATCTTGAAGGATAAAACCCAGTAGCCCAATGCCAGTTACAACCAAAATGTACCTATGATTAAAAAGATGGTAATAAATGTGTTAGGGACAAGGAGACAAACAAGGAATTAAGCAAATTAGTGGAAAAATTAAATCTCTAAATACAAAAGAAAACTAATTATGGGATTAGAAAGTATTAAGTGCCAGAGCCTGTGATGACAGGGAACTTTACTCGATAGTATTTGAGATCCCTTTTTGTCCTGCATTTCCAGTCTTTCCAGGAAAGAATCTAGCAAATTACACTGCTACATAGATCTCTCAACAGTATGATTAGTTTCTCATCTAACCAAACTGTTTTACAGCCAACACAAATAATTTTGCAAAGAAAGTACAAGCAGCATACCGTGCTCTCTGCTCCATTCCTTCTTCTGCTTTACCCTGCTTTGTTTCCTCTGCTCCTTAGTTTACATCACTTCATTCATTAGAAACGCAAATGCCAAGGATGCTAAACCTTGCATGGAGCTTGCAACTTAGTTCCTGACCAACTTCATGCCAGTGAGTTAATCTTCACTTGTTTTCTAGACCAAGGCGTATTTTCAGATACTATGGCAGTGCCTCAATTGCTGCTGCAGTGAAGACTGTTAGAAAGCCTCTGTGTACATCTCAGAGGAAAAACAGGTATTGAAAAAAATAAATAAATCCACCAACCCTGCTCTCCAGTAATATCCAAATAGCGCCATAAAGGCTAATTCCAATTCTAGTTAACACCTGAATGCAGAATTAAAGTGCAACGAGTTGTTCTTCGTTCACATGTCAGTGATAAAGAAACTGCTTAAGCTAAAATGCTTCACTTGCACTCTATCAATTTCTCTAATAAATAAGTCAAAACAAAGCACTCTGCTTTTCAGACGCTTGACTATGCGTTTTGAAAGTATACAATAGTTTAATTTCCAGTGGGGGAAAACATTTCCTTAAGCTGTGTGCCTGTATACACAAACATATACCCACAAAATAAATCTTGGGATGACATTGAAAAGAAAATTAGTCTCAGGCTGGAGAACAGATGAAGAGAGACAGAGGTAACGATATACAAAACACTTACTATTTAATGTGGGGATTTTTTAAACACGCTCAGTGCTGCACATACCAGTTCCTGCTTATGGTCCTGAATGCTGGCAGATGATGCTGTTTGAGTGAGTGAAGTGATCCCAGAAGCTTCTCTTTCCACAGAGACCTGTGGCACAGGGATTACAGGGTGACTGTTTTACTGTGCACCTTTTGCTTCCAAGTTCTTTAAAGGATCACAGCACTTGCTGTATGACAAGCACATTGTGGCTGTTTCTGTTGCCACCAACAGAAATTAAGGCCATGTGGATCCATTTTTACAGTGTGCTTTAACCTCAAATTTCATTTGAGTTAAATCTTAAGTCACATCATTTAACTTTATATCTATATAATTTATAATGGATTGTATTTGGGATAATTAAACCTAAACACACAACTTTGGCTTGTCTCCTAACTGTAACTCTATGATTTAAAACACTCTAAGAGGTTTTGAACTGATATTTCTAGGATATTGATCCCAAGCCTGTTGACCCACAGCATTTGCGAGAGGCTTCATGTCAGGCTTATAGATCTCAGGATTTCAATAACTCCACCACAGACAGCTCCGGAGAGAAGGGATTTGAAGGCTGCCAGGCTGAGGTAACCGCATACGCAAATGCGGGACAGCTACTGATCTGTGGGCCTTCATAAAAGGGAAGGTGGAAACCATCAGTAGGAAAAAAGGGACTCACTCTTTGAGCTACCTTTCAAGAAAGACTGCTTGCTTGGGTCTGAAAATATGGATCTAAGTCAACTAGGCATAATACAACCAATTCTTACACTATCAAGACAAATCACCCCTTAATTGGTATCCAGATAAATCAGCCCTTCCCTTAGTGTCTCTGTGGTGTTTCTCTGTTTCTGATCTTCTGAGCACAGTGGCGACTCCTAGCCTTCTGCTTCTTTCCCCTGTGTACACATTATCTGTGGTTTTCTGTTTTAGATCACATTGTTGTAACTTTTTCTCCCCCTTCTATAAAGAACAGGATTTTGAAAGTGTGGTGGAAACAGTCTAGTCCCTCTTTGTCCCCTACTGTTCCACTGCTATCTGTGACAGTTGCCAAAACTAACCACCTTACACCACCACCTTCCCCCTTTCCCTAGATCCCCGGTGAGCTCTGGTAGATGGAGAGCGATGGGTGGCTTGGTATCCAGCGCAGCCTGGGAGCACTGGTCAGAATTACGGTTTCCAAGAACAGGTGTATCAAACCCAGCATTGATCCACCCGAGATGGGAAGCTTAAAGAACTGAAGGAACAATACATAGGGGCTAGGCTTCACGAAGGTAAAAAGAAAAGGTTGGAAAATGGAAACATCACTGTCAGGTTACAATGCACAGTTTACCCAGCCCTCAACCCAGGGCGCTCTTACTCCTGTCCTCGTTCCCCACCATGCCTCTCAAACCAGACTTCCCAGAGGTACTTTCTGCCCAGCTCTGTATCGCTGTTCCACACATACAAGAGCAGCCTTCTGCTGACCCGCTCATCCTCCCATTAGCACCACAGCCCCACAAGCCTGGCAGCTTTCTGGCTATCTCCACAGAAGCTGTAGTTTGGCTCTTTCCTTTGACCAGAATCGTAAAACACCCAAATGCACCAAATCGCCCACAAATCTACTTGAACAAAGCTCAAGAAAAAGAGGGCATGGCTAGAGGGAGAAAAAAAAAAAAANAGCCCTAACCAGGTACAATGTCCTGTGCAGACACCACTGACCTTTCACCTGGATATTAACTTCATGGAGACATATTCCTTTGACACCACATCTTGAGATAACTGAGAAAATCTCATGTTTTCTTGTTATATTTCCACTTGAAATTTTCTGCCCACAAATGCAACTCCTATCTATAGATCTTGTGGGAAATGAACGAATGTGCCTTTATTGCATTGTCAGAAAACAGCCATATAAAGGTGTGCTAAAAGTTAAGTGGTTTATAAGGTTGACAAGAAAGAATGTACCGTGTTCCTCAAATTCCGAAGACCTAGCCAAAAGTCGTACCTTAATGAAAACCAGCTCACTGAAAACATTGTAAAAGAAGATGATGGCCTAGAATAAATCTTTACCTTAATTTTATATAGCGGCACTGCATTACTTCATATGTCCTATTGCATGCATGTAAATTTAATCTATGCTACTTGACACTATGTACACATGATGCACTTCAGAATTATCTTAAGGCATGTTCTGTGTTATTACGGAATTCACATCGCATTGTAACCGATGGTATATAAACCAATAGTTATAGAGTAAGGCTCTAAGAATTTTGGAGAGACATTTGTTTTATCATTTTCCCAGTGAAAATGATATATAAACAGATTGATTTTACAAAGAGCATTTAGTGGCAGAAATCTTCAACATTTTGTAAGTTAAAAATATGGTTCTTCAGAGGAAATACGATTCTGTACAGTGTTTAGAATTAACTACAACCACCAGTGTGTATGATTTGACATCAGTTCATAGCACGCAAAACTTCACATTCTTCTCTTTTTGGCCCAAATGGATGCACAATTCTTACCTTTCTATAGGGCTTGATGTCTCAAAAAGCCTAAAACACTTGCAGCAAAAAGGAGCTGAAGATGTCAGGGTCTTCTCCTGCCTTCCTTCCCCCTTTCTTTGATCATTTTATAGACAATTCTGATGAGATCTCAAAAAAGGTCAAGGCTTACCTAAAACATTATTTGTAATGAAGAACACATTCTTGCTCTCAGCTTTGTAATAACTATTTCACACAGCATTCATAATTAGTTTAACATGTGTTTGGCTTATACTGATCTTTCTGAAATTACTGCTTGCTTTTTTTCTTTTTTTTTTTTTTTCATTCCACAACAGCAAATAATAATTATGAATGAGGTTAAATGCGATGATCACAATGGTCCCTTTTGGCCTGAAATTATGTCCCAGCTATGAATAAAACTTTCCTATATTTGATTACAGTTTGAAAGGACATTTTAATATGAGATAAAACAGTCTGCTTTAGATTTTCAACTGAAAAGCAAAAATAGTCTCCTCCCTCTGCCTGTCCAATACAATCTTGAATCCTTCATAAGAAAAACAAGAAGAAATGCAGGAGGGCACCGTATCAGCACTATACAAGTCTGTCCTCACAAGTTCTCCATCTTGCCAAGATAATTCATTGGCATCTAGAGCTTCAGCCCTTGTAAAGAACAAGTACAGCAAAGGCCTTCAAAATGTTTGGGGGGGGAAGGGAGGGGTGTCAGTTCTGAGTTACACCCTCATTCTTTCAAAATGAGATAATTAGCTTTACCAAATAGAAATGATATCTCCTCAGGTCACAGTATTCTGTTAAAAAAAACCCATCTTTTTTATTTGAAACATACACATTCAAACTGGTTTAATAGATGTTCTTCCTGTTGTCTGCTCCTCCAAAGTAGTAGTTAATCCTAGTATATAGAAAATCTACTTACACTAGTCCTTAATGAAAATAAAGTCCCAGATTACAAAGAGGACCGAGGAATCTGAAACTGGACTTAAGAACCAGAACACCAAAACTGCAAATTGGCACAATCACAAGTCATCTGGCAGCTATCTGTGAGAGAGTAAGCTCCCACCACTGCCTTGAATTCACCTCCTCTGCGTGTTTCCCCTAACGCCCACATCTCAGCACTTTCTCCTGGTCGATGCCAAAGTCCCTTGGAGTAGGGGAATCTCACATTGTGTCTGTACAACACCTAGAAAAATGCCTTCCTAATCTTTATTAGAGGCTCTGCTGTGCAAATAGAAGTGATATATATACATACACACACACCTCCCACTAGATTTTTCTGTGTATCCCTATACATACATATCTCCCACTATATATTATTATGTATATAAAATGAATTCAAGTTAAGCTCCCTGTATTTAAGCAAACGTAATATAGAGTGCATCTTGTGCTTTATTCTTCCACTTGCAGAGTAATGCAACATAAGAGAGTGTAATGTAATGGATTAGTGAACCGAATCTCTGAAATGTGCCAGGGGTAGATCACATCTGTTATTAATAGTAGCAATCTGGCTTTTATAATGCCTTTCATAAAGAAGAAACCTAAATGCTAGTCAGTTTTAAACCGATAACGGCAACTATGTCAAATATGTTGGACTCGCTCTGTGCACAGTTGAAATGTGAGAATGCAAAGGCACTAGCAGTGCAAAACGACCTCATACAACCAGAGCATACCTTAACCAACTGGGAGAATGTACACAGTACTGTCCAAGCAGTAAGAACAAATCATTCTTTTGCCTCTGAATAATTTTTCTGCAACAGCAAGGTTAGCTTTAATCAAGGAGGTTTTGCTTACAATGCACTTGAAAAGGCATGAACAGCTAATGCAGTGACCCAAACTAAATGCCAGCTCCATTATCATGAGTTGATGTTTAGCTCCTCTATTGGCAAAGTTTTTGTAATAAGTAGGTTTGCTCTCCATACAAAATGAGACTCTCCATACAAAAGATTCAGGATGCACCCGCGTAGAAGGGTTGAAATACCTCATCCTGAATACATTTAGGTGAACGATCAATTCTAGAAAACATGCGTCCTACAGATCCCTGTCCTATGTCTGTGAGCAAGTACAAAACCCCAAAGCAGCTCAGCAGGAAAGGAAAAATATTAGCTCTATGGCTAGGACTTCTATTATGGGCACAACCTGGTACGAAGGGTATCCAGTGAGTCTCAGAAAGATGTGCCAGCCAATATGACAGGGTTTTTTTTCCAGTCTTGCTTGCTCTCATCACTCTATTGAAATTATGTCTGGAACAGTTTCCCCAAGTCAAATACTCAGAAGGCTCCTTCTAATTTCCTAACCTTATCACAGTAAGACTTTGTGCCAAGGAGTCAGTTTTATCCCATCTCCAGCACAGCAGATCTCCCACATCTTTAGTAATTACTTCAACTGTTATCCCCCACTGTTAGGGTGAGGCAGTATTCCCATCACTCCCTTGGCTGTGTACTAAAATAGCCACAGCTATCACGTTTGGGTAGGCGCTGATGCGTTTGATCTGCCTAACAGATCAAACCAAACAGATGAAATATCTCCAAGGAGACAGGTCTTAGACACGAGCTGCCAAAAAGCGATAGGAATAAAGTGCTTTTACGTATATAAACAAACAGATTGTAGCCAGCTGGGAAATTGTAGCGTGGTCATAAACCATGTGACCTACAGGGATCCAGCCCAGACAGGCATAGGTTGGAGCTGCACGCAGGTTTTTCAGGTTGATAGTTCTGGAGATATCTGACCTGTAATTAGGATCACCTTAACCAACCCCATCTCCAAGCACGATCTTTATGAATATCTGCCCATGATACTACAAGCGTTCCTATGGACTTTTTCATACCATTTCTGATTCCTGACTTACCCCTTTAGCACCCAGATTGGGCAGCTTATCTAGACTAGAAGAAAAGTAACGCAAAGTTCAAAAATAGGCATGTGGACTACAGGATTAGCTGGGGGAACTCAAGACAATGTGAATTACCGTTCTGAAATTTTCCCTAATTCCACTGATGGCCAGATCATCTTCAGCTATCACATCAGAATAATTCTAGCCTTGCAAAGACTGAGCTCAACCAGTTGAAAAATATCATAGGTTTTCTGTGTGCATTTATCACTTTCGTTAAATCATCAGGGATACAATACTAATCCCCAGAAAATAAACTGAGGTGTCCTGTCAAATTTTTATTTAGGTGTCCAACAGTACTGTGCCATAAAATCTTAACAGGATTTGAAAGTGTCCTCTCAGTAGGCTGCCATAAACATTTTGCTTCACTTTGAAAAAGCTGACTAGTATAGTTTATATCAGGTAAGTCACATCAGCCCATTCAAGGACACTTCTTCTGTGGACTGGATGCCAGAGAGGAGTATAGACTCTGGAATGAAAGCTTTGCCAATTTGAATACTACTTAAAAAAAAAGAGAAAAAAAAAGAACCACAAAAAAACCAAAACAAAACAACAAAATACCAAAAAACAACCCACAATTTACCACTCCGCCTTCTTCTTTCAAGTGCTGATTTAGTACTTTCAACGATTCTTTTGATCAGTGACCCAAAACATACACTGAAAAGCAAGCAGTAGCTAGAAAGTGTAGTAAAGGGATAGGGGCCTTGGAAGTATTAGACAAATATCTTTCCATAGAAAACAGATTTTTCCATAGAAATGAAGGGCTGTGATCTGAAGAGAAATGCTACAGTCAGCACAACACATCAGTCTATTTGCTAAGTCTCAAAGAACAGCATCAGCACTCCAACCCAAAAGAGTAAAATGAAAACACCGCCATCCAGTTCTACAGAAAAAGAATCAAGTTGGGGGGGGGGGGGGGG
>VXBH01008057.1:835999-891841 GCA_013400035.1 Rynchops niger
CATCTTTCACAAATAACAGAAAAGATTAATAGCCATCTTCAGCTTTCCAAGATCTCCAGCTTCTAAGAACAAGCACCAGATAGGAAAAAAACAATTCCAGTGACTCTGTCACCCAGCAATTAAGCAGCAAAATATTTTTCTAATTAACAAGAAAAAGAGAGGTTCTTGTAAGGCAACATTCGCATCTTGATATATATGACAAAACAAAAGACATACTTGTTCCCTGAAATTAGGAAACTTGAAAATTATTACAACAAACATGGGAAAGAGAGGCTGTCATGCACTGAAGCTTTTTTTGTGAAAGTGTTGACAATACCAACAAACATTTTTTTTCCTGTGATCTTTCAGCAGCCTAATTTTCACAGCTTGACCCTGAGCAAGCTCCAGTCTCCAAGGACGTTCAATGGAGAAGTGGGATTTTCCTCGGAGAAAGTTTGGGCTGTGTCCCTCAGCACCCAGCACCGTCCTCTGGAGTCTGCCTTTGCACAACACAATAGCCACATCCCTGAACCACTTTGGGTTGGCTCCTAGGCTGGGACCTATGTGACTTGGGGTAATGGGAAACAACCAGACAAGCACGAGCAGGTTAGCGGGGGTGCCAATGTGCCAGAATGGCCAATATCATCTTAAGCACATGAATTTGGGAATGCCAAAGAGTAGAGAGGAACGATGTTGTATTTCCAGAGAACAATTGCTCCTGAGTTCGTATGCAAGTTGGTAACATCAATCTGCAGAGCCAGTTTCCAGACTAAAGAGGATAATAATTTTATCATCTCATAATAAAAGCAAACCTGAACTTAGTTTCTCTATCAATATTGAAAGTTTCAGATTTCACCACTTTACATTAACGTAACTTTGTTACTTTAACAGTGAAGTGACAGCTTTGTTTAGAAAAAGAATCTGATTTATAAGATAGAAAACAACCTGGTTTTGTTCAAGAAATTAAGTTATAATAGTGATACTGGAACAGTATATAAAATACGATAAGAAGTGCCAGTTTTGATACCTACTATCCTTTCATTGTATTTTCCATCACACTCCATGGGTATAGGATCCACTTGAATAGGAAGGCAGTACTGAGCAGGAAAGGGAGTAAGTGAAAGGACCCATATCAAAAGCCCCAACTTCTGCCCTTCCCGAGGCCACTGACCTTATGTGATTCTGTGTGCCTGAGCATTTAACCATCTAACACCTGTGAAAGAATTTACTACCATTAATGGGTTCCTAAACAACTCTCATACATTTTATTCAGTGCACAAGCATTGCCAACAGCCTGGTTTGTAGCTTGCTTTCATTTTTAGCATGAAAAAACATCATGAAGAAATTGAACGTATTAGACGTGATAGCAGCAACCGTCACTTAAATTAATAAGGTTTTTTTTTTAAGTTTCACATTGCATCACTTATATCCTTCAGTTTAGTACTCCACTTACACCCACTAAGGCTTTTCTTCATTCTGTTTCATTTATTTTGAGGAGGATAAAGAAGTATTGAGTCTTCCAGCAAGCTCTTAATTTTGAGCACCTCTACAAATGTACCTTTTTAAGCAACTTTCTCCCTTGAAGTTTGCTCTTTAAAGTCAGAAAGACCATACAGTCTATTATAATATAAAGTGGGGAATAGACTGAATAAAGGAACTGCCAGCTAGAGTATTCCAGGAATTAAATAAGATGAAAATGTTTCTTTCTGGATGCCTTTCAAGTTAATTCCACGCAGCAGAAAAAATTCAAAATAGAATGCATTTGTTGAAAATTCTGCTAGCTGTCATCTAACAAGTTTGTAAATCTTTATAAATTTGCCAGTTAAAGGAATGTGTAGTTTATATTAGACGTTGGCAGAGTTCCAGGCACTATGAACCAGGCAATCCATAAAACTCAGGGAGGAAAAAAAAAAAAACCAACAAAACCAAACAAGAAACAAAAAACCACAACCAACTGCCCAGGTTTGCAGTGTTTAAAAGATTTCACCAGGGCTTTATATGCACAAGTATAATCTGATCTCTTTTTCCCAGTGTAATATAGTCTTCATACAAAATACAATCTAAATAACAGTTACTATACAAAACCTACTAAATCTGTTCCCTTCCCCTACATTTCAGCCTCTACATCAGAACCAGTGTTCTCTAAGCCTTCCTCTAAAAGATATAAATTGTAGTAAACAACACATATGGAACAATTTTGGAGTAGCCAGTTTGGTTGCTCTCAGTGGATTTGGTAATAATCAATATTCTGCTCGCCCAGGTCAGCCACCAACACATATCTGCCAGGCAGATCCCACATGATGAGCGTCCAGCCTTTCCTTTGTAAAGCTTGTGGTGCTTACACTGCTCCCAAGACAACCTAAAGGTGGCACTTATATGATGTAACGTGGCTGACAGCACCCACCACGCAAAATACTAAAGACGATGACAACCAGATACATCTCTGGATTGCAGAAGTTTCTAAACATGTTCCCAGTGTGCTGCAAAAATGCTCCCTGTAGAAGTCTGATACAGTGTCAAATGCCATCAAACAGCTGTTTCAGATGCTGCTGTCAAGCTGATAGGAAGCTGCCGTTGTCAAGCTATGCTAAAGGAGCATCCAAACCCGCAGAAACAGGGGCTGGTTAGCTTCACAATATCCCCGTTCTTAGCATCCTTCTTTTTTGCGGGTATGGGGAAAGGTTTAGGATGTGCAGCTTCAAAAACGCATCAAAAGATCAAATACGAATTTTCAAAAACTTCTGTCATCAAAAAGAGTTAATCTACCCTTTGAAGATTTACCCTTACACAAGAACCGCAGGATACGTTTATGGCAAGATCCGTCTCCTTAGTCTTTCCTTCTCTTTCTAAAACATACCCATGACTGTGAATCACTGTGCACTTTGTAAATTCCTCATGATTCCACACCGTTACTGTACAACCATGTGAATTACCAAGCGTGTTTGTACATATTTCAGGCAGAACCCTGAGTTATTACACCACACTAAAGAGAACCTTGACCTGGGAGGCAGAAACAATTTGGCAGGAGGCAGAGGAGGGAGGGTGGTGAACATTTCCTCCCACCACCCCTCGCTGCATATTAAGACTGTGTCTGTCTCTGTGATGTATATGAAGATATGGCATCTCCTCCCAAACTGGTTTTGCCTTATGATTTTACTATATCTGGTCTGAAAACAGAAGTTTCTTTTTTATATTGTGTAATATATGTATTCTGGAATAAACAGCCATTGCCTTCAAGATGACAAAAATATTTCAGGTATTTGTGGGGCGGAGGAGAGAGAGAACCTTAGGAAAACCCAACTAAGTTTTAAAGGGATGACATTTAAAAGGAAAGTGACTGCATACTACTAATCATGGCTGTTAGCTCTAATAATCATTTCCCTACTAATTTACATGGGGGTTGACGTCTATGCACATGTGCGTGTGTGTTCATAATTCTTCATTAAGTGATAACAGTCTAGAAAAACTTTATGTTCTTTTTTTAGTGCGTGGCTTTTTCCATCATTAACTCTGAATGTCAGCGCGGCAAGTTTCCTATATTTTTCCCCTTCAAAATACTGTAATTACAACAGATCTCAAATGTTTCTGAATTTAAGGCTTTTGGTTTTCTCCCGCTGAATAACAGTTTGGGGAACACACAGCCTTTTCTTACGTGCTCCCAGCAATAAAACAATGAAAATAAGTGACAGTTATTTGCTACGGACAAGTTGGTTTTCTTGAAAGCGATGCTAAGCTCAGAGGGCTAAAAGTGCATTACAGGAGTCAGTGGAGCTCTCAAGCGATGGATCTCAAGGTCATTTGGCCCTGTGCCTCAGAAGGCGACCCAAGAAAGGCTGAGAAGATTGCCTTAGAAGTGTATAATTAAGTGATAACATCAGTTCCCCTGTGTTCTGCAAAGCGGTAGTCCAATTCGCTTGTGATAAACTACTTGGTCTCCAGCCTCATAACTCAGCCACCGAACTCCCAATTATTCTATCATAAAACAAATGGGCAATGATATTGTTGTTGTTATAATTCCTAGACACAAAAAAATAAAGTTAAACTTGCTAACTGAAAACAATGCATTACCCCTAAATTCATGTTAAAATGGTAGCAGGTAAGCAGATGAATATTTCAGTCAAGTACCTTGGAAAGATATGGCAGTGGTAGCGATACATACTTTGATACAGTCTTGTGTAAATCACAGAAGATAATAAAAATCAACACTTTTCAAAGCTTTCTTGACCTTTCTTCCAAGAGAAATTAGTCCATTCGAATGACAACACTCCCACACCAGCTTTTCTGCATCCCTAGGAGCACCTCATTTAACTGGGCCTGAGCAAAACCGCAGAGCTGGTGCTTGAGACTGTGGCTATATTGCCTCAACTTCGCCCTGCTAAATGAAATACAACATATCCTGACAGAACTTACAGCAGGGTCACAACAACAAGATTTTAATTGGAACAGAGGGAAAAGGCAAATCTCCTTCAAGACAGCACCATCTGATCTTTGTCCCCATATTGTCTTCCTAAGGTCCTCCTTTTGTTAGGAGGACATGCACACTTCCCATGCATACGTGGGACGTCATTTCTTTACTACTTCTGGATATTTATCTGGCAGTCTGGTGGTACTGAAATTCGCAGCATATGAAACATAGAATAATGCACAAACTAGTGACACTGGTGGTTCTACTACCTCAGCAGTCTCATCTCAGTGTCCCAAGCTGTGTGACATGCATAAATTACATGTGACCTAAGAGAAGGAGAGATCACATTTGGGTGGTCTCCTACGAGAGCTAAGAAAAAGGATGGTATTCCACGGTCAAGTTTCATTCTCAGCCCCTACTTGTGAGATTGGGTTATTCAGGGAGTAAGAGGTGAAGCAGAGCACAGAGAAATTCCCAATCCCAGCCCAAATACCACACTGGATATTATTGCTGAAGCTTTTATAGTCTCATTGTGCCACTTGCTAGTACCATAGCTTGCTTTCTGTAACAGAACCATGAAGAAGCACCCCCAGAGTCCTAGAAGAGCTGATCTCATCGTCTTGAGCTCAACATGTGAGCCAACCCAAGTTACCACAGGTCCAAAATTATATGCAGATATTGAATTTTCTCTCATAAGTCCAAAATTGCTCTGAAAAGAGCAATATGAGGCTGTGGTATGAAATTTTCCTTACATGAGGCAACATAGTTTGCAGCCTATAAAATCCCACAAGAATCTTAATGACAAAACCTGATGTGGTCCTTTATTCCCTATGTAAAGCAAGGAGAACAATTTCCACAGCAGGTTTGCCCAAGAATTGTGTGAGGATGATATTCAACACCGTAAAAACGTACAAC
Source organism: Rynchops niger (assembly GCA_013400035.1). Lineage (NCBI taxonomy): Eukaryota > Metazoa > Chordata > Aves > Charadriiformes > Laridae > Rynchops > Rynchops niger. Next base: position 841,299 of record VXBH01008057.1, read on the forward strand.
GGCATCCACTGAACTGTCAGGATACAGTTTGCCTTCCCCTGCAGCAACATGGGCTCTGAAGAAGTCCTGACCCCCAGCCTGCATTCCTGCTGCTCGTTCCCATGCCAAGACTCTGCCCTCAGTTGTGCCACATCTCACCACTCTTCGGTGGATGACGCAGTCACCTGAATCCCTAATCTCAGCCTTTTTAAGTAGCATTATCTTGGGTCTTGGGCTGTTTTCTGGTGGTCACACAAACTATTATGTTTTTGCACAAGTGGTGAGGGGCCCCAGATGGGAAAAGTAAAAAAAAGTAAAAAATGGCACCCCACAAAAGGTATATAAATCGTCACCACAGTTACCTCTCTTTCAAGAAGCTGGGCATTACATGCTGGCTTTTCAGCACAACTCTGATCTCATCAGAACTGAGGCAATCTCAGTGAAAGCTAAGTAAATATTTAGCACAATGCTCATCAAGTTCTAAACGTTTAAAACAAAGTTCCAAATTTGGAGTCCTAATGGCTGGCAATATTCCTCAGAGTAAAATTTGATATATTCGCAGAAGTGCCTAGAAGGCTAGGCACTGGAATCCAACACTGAAAAGTAGCTACTGGCCCTTTATTGTGCTGCTTATTCTAAAAGTTCTTTAAGTGGATAATTATTTGCATGAGAAAATCCTACCCAAATGAGACAACGTAGCTTTCAAAAGTATTTTTTCCTGTTAGTCTGGACATTTTGTTGTAAAGTTTGAATACAAAGCAGTAACACAGAGGGGGAAAAAAAGCACCCCACGCCTTTCTGTGTAACACCGCACAAACTTTGTGGAACAATATAAACACCACCCTAATCTTACGTTCTTGTTGCAGGCAGAGATCTAAAAATAGCTAACGCCTCCGTGTGTTTTACAAACCCGGAAATATTTATGTGAAATATGGGCTGTGAAAGAAGAAGTAAGAGCACATTAGTATAAAAGTGTTTGGACAAATTTTTATCATGTTGGCTGGAAACAGAATAAGAATTGCCATATGTACTTTATGAACATACGTGGAAAAGCATACCAAGATCCTAAGCTCAGCCCTTCATTGGATGATATTTTAAAAATGATTTATTGTCACGATTGATAAAGGTCACAGCATACCCATTTCTAACATTTCAGCCCTCACTTAGTCTGCGAAGCTTTGTCGCCATAACACAGGTTTTATCACCAGAGATTTATGTGTGGACACTCACAAATTCAGAGCAAGCCAGCAAAACTATGCTATTTTTTTTTCTTTTAGTCAGCGATATCATCCCCTTAAAAGCCACAAGCCCTCAGCCAACTATCACCTAAACCATTGCAGTCACAACGGCTTGTCTGTACCGTGTAGCGGATGAACTCTGCACTAGAGCAACTGGACTCCCTGGATACGACTGGAGTGTGCCATGACCCCTTGCCCATCCACTGGCGTACATTTTATTCCCAAGGAAACCATGGCGCGGGGATGGGGACACATACATTGGGTGTAGGTGTTTGAAAACAATGCTCTGGCCCCCCACTTCAGTTATAGGCTCTATTTTTTGTGTTGAAAGCCAGCTACGTTCCAGGATTAACCCCACAACACCCACACTTTCACAGTGTCATGATTTCAAACTCCTCACGCCTAGTGCAGAAGACCTGGCCAGTGGTGGGAGAGAGACTGCGCCAGGACTTCTTCTGGATTTAAGCAAGAAAGCCCAGCAACAAATGGCTTAATAAAATAGATAGTTTGATAAGATTGAACAAAAAGAGGAATATAGATAACAAGTAAAGGCTGTGACCCTTCAGATGCTGGGAACCCCACATTTGTGGGGCACCAGACAGACCTTGTATGAATTCTCCCATGGCACAGTTGCTATCCGTGGGGAGAGGTTCCTCCTTTTTGGTCATTTGAGCTACTTTGTCTTACAAGAAAATTGTCTTACAAGAACAGAGGTCTCTTCATCATTCCTGCTGTCAAACAGAAAGGATGTTGGCTTGAGAACTCATTGCTGCACAGTCAGATAAAGGCAAGGCCAGGCTGGTGGCTCTGCGTGGGAGCTGCCCGCAGGCTCCTCTGCTGCCATGGGTGGGCTGAGGTGATCCTGTGGCCAAGGGGTCCGTGCAGCACCGCACAGCCTGAAGGCCAGACTGGACAGGCAGCGTAACACAGCACAGCACGGGCCTGAGCCTGCCCAGGGTACCTGTTCCATGGGTCACTGACTCCTGGGCATACAATGGTCCCCCGGTAAGGATCACTACTCCAGGTCAACCTGACCAGCAGCCTCGTGCCGCTGCCCTGCCTGCCTACCACCTATGCAGCTCCTGCAGATCACCAAACACTCAGGGTGGTTTTAAAAAAAACAGAGGTAACAGTATCATAGAATTATTTAGGTTGGAAAAGACCCTTCAGATCATTGAGTCCAACTATAAACCTAACACTGCCAAGTCCACCAATGCTCCATCCAAAGAAAAAGTACCACCTACATTTTAGCCTCCTACCTGGAGGACAGAAAGAAAAGAGACCCAAGGGGGTCTCAGAGTGAGAAGGGGATTAGAGACAGGCAAGGACAGCTCAAGCCCAGCTGCAGGGAAGAAAGGGATGGGAACACTTTAGAAGACATCCCAGGGAGGGCTGTGAGCCATGGACTTCAACAGGGACAATGAGCAGCTTCCAAGAGGAGGTCTCTGAAGTAGGGTACCACAAGAGAAGGTCACACAACAAAACATCAGGAGCCAGTCCAGCAATTTTCCCTTTCATACTCAGGGGGAAACCACCCACACTCTGCTCCGTACTGCTGATACTTCATGTGAACTGGACAACATGCGCTTTCAAGTACACAGCAAGGGAGTGGAAGGGGATGCCAAGGGTGATGTCAACCCATATGAGAGTGCCCAGAGCTCTTAGAAGCACAACAGGACTGCAACCACAAAGTCACAAGGAACAGTCAGAAGAAAAACTGATTTTGGAGATGCCCATTTTTTTTCACTTCAGTGCCCCTTCTTATTTGAAAAGGCCAATTCCCCCTGATTTCTGAGGTTTTTCATTTTCATTTCACAAACATGACATTACTAGTATTAGATAAATCCAGAGCCACTAGGAATTATTTTAATGCTAAGCTATTAGAAAGTCATTTCAATGCAAAACATTTTACCAGAAAAAGAGGAGGGAGAAAAAAAGAAAAAAGTTACTTACTATACTAAAAAAAAAAAAAAAAAAAAAGAGGGAAAGAGAGAGAAGAAACAAATATCTCTTTGCAGGTTTGTGTGCCTGCTGATCAGAGAGAACAAAGCATACAAGGAGTTGTGAGATTTATCCTTTGCAAAAATTCTGGGCTGCAAAAACACTGAGAAGTGGAAAAGGCAAAAACATGGCCTGGTTTCCCTTAGTAGTCCTACTTCTTTCATGTTAATCCAGTACTGGACAACACACTTTGAGTGTCCCATGACGTATTGCACCAAAGAACGGAAACAAGGTCCCTCCTTTTTCTATCCAGAGAATACATTAGCTTCAACTGATATGTAATTAACATTAGCATCCTGATGTCACTGTGTTCCAGAGAATGCGTGTGCTACCTGTTACTTGACAACAAAACTTAAAGCAGCACAATTTTGCAGTGCAGATCTACGTCTTAATGACTTCTGCAGGACTTAAAGAGAAACGTGCTCAGCACAAGTGAGCATGCAGCATAAGATATATAAAAAAAAAATAAGAACTGGAAGTCACAGAATGCAGCAGATAAAGCCAAAGTATTGTGCAATGACTATCATAGAAAATACAAAGTACAGTGTTAAAAACCAGCATGGTTTGCCTCTTGACAAAAGTCTACAGGAAACCTGTACCTTTGCAGGAAAACATTAATAGTAGCTGAAAACTGAATCCCATCCACTTTTTTGCTTGTGGGTGTAAGCACTGCATCCTTATTTTCTACTGAAGAAAAGAGCAGCAAAATTCAAATGACGCAGTCACTTAGAAGTATGCTGGCTCCTCTGTCCTTCCTCCTTTGAAGCTTCCATCTGCAGGGGCATCAAAGGATGCAACTTTTTGTTGTTGTTGTGGCAGATCTAACAAACTCCGTTCTTCTGAAAGAATTTAACAGGCTCACAAATGGTCATAAAAGTATGCAAAAGCTGGATGGGAGCAGAAGAACATCAGCCTATCTTGCTGCAACATCTGCTGGTGAGGCAGGATGGGCCTGTGGAGGGGACACGGCGTTGGTAATTTAGCACTGTAAAGACAGGGATGGTCTTAAGTGTGGCTGCAGGATGAAGAAGTCTGTAGATATTTACAGGCTCTTCAGAAGACACAAGTTTGATAGAGACTGTACCACAGGGCTTGAAACTGGATTTCTGATACGTTTGGGGGAGCTTCAGAGATATGGGGCCGGTTTATTTCTCTGATGAAGCAAGAGCTGTTTGCCAGCTTTGGCTCCAGTTCACAGTGCCGCCACAGGGACTGGAATATTAATATTCAGGAAAAGGCCAGAATCTGAATTTTTTTGTTCTTATCTTTTTTTGGGGGGGGAAGGCAGCAATGATTTACGCTGGTTTCTTGAGAGCTTTTATAAGCTCAGAGTTAACATTCAGCTTAAGCGGATAATTTTTTTGCCAGCTAGAACTGTCGGTTCGGGTGGTCATGTCTGAGAACGTATCAATGACAACATATGCCAAAGACACAGCCTAAGTTTTTACAGATTTTTTTTTTCCGCCCTCCATATTTTTCAAAATAAAACAACGCAGTAAAAAGCTGAGTGCATACCTCTGTGCTAGACTCACTCTGTTAGACTCGTAACTATACTGTCTGATGGCAGGACTCTAAAAAGAAATCTCTTAATAAATCTAAATACATCTATATGCCTGATCATGACCTGCTTATTTCAGCTTGTTAATAGAGCCTGAATCATCAGGTTGATAGTGGTTTAAATGAGTCATTTTTGCTCATATAAGTGAAGCCAGTTAAATATCATGACAAGTTTTCTCCAAGGATTTGAAACTGACCCACAACTTACACAGCTGGAAGGAAAGGTCCGATGATCCATGCTGCACCCAGCCTGATAACCCACTTTTAATGAGAGTCACTCTAATTGCCTGTGCAGGGCAAAACAAACAGGGATTTAAAAAAAAAAAATAAAATACAAAGAAAGAAAGGCAGACTACAGGCTCAGACTTGAGGTGGAATCCAAGCTCTTGCTCTGACAATACTAAGTATTACACCTCCAGGGCTAAGTAAAACCACAAATAGCAATCACACTGACATCAGATATTAAAAACACCTTTAAAAGGCATCTTACTTGAAAATATACTTATAGGCCCAGCATAAGGGAATGGTTTTCCTGCATTTTTTGTGAGAAAAATGAAGCTGATGTCTATTAAGTTCTGCTAAAAAAAAAAAATTAAATTTTTTTTTTAAAAGTAATAACCAAACCACCCAATACCGAGGGATCTGTTTCTCCCAAAATATTAATTTCTTCTATCTATTCAATACGTGACTTTTGCAGTAGTGGAAAGCACCGGGTGCCTTCATGTTGTGGAATTATAGAGATTTGGGAGGTTGCTGTGCAACGAAATAAAGCTCGGCCAGCAAATGTGGGGTAATCCCATTCCCCTAACTCATGGGAGCCTTGCCAATTTAAGTGAGTGAGGGGCTTCATCAGGAAAACCTGCACTGCATTAAACCCCCAAGTGAAAGCCTGCCACTCCTCTGAAGCCAAAGGTAGAAAGAAACTACTGAAAATCCAGAATTCCTCACACGTGATAGAGCCAGGTTAGAAAAACCATGCTAACTCCTGAGTTGGAACAACAGTCCTGTTTAAATGGCTGTCTGTTATAGACATATTAAAACCAGAAAGTTGGTTTCCCTCCAAACATCTCTTTCCTGCCTACCATATTTCAAATATCCAACAATTTTCTTGCTATTTCCAGCAGGTTCAGATCACCCTAAATCCTTACAGCGCCTTGCAACTCCTCCTGGAGCTGCCCATGGGCAAAGAGGGAGGGGAAAGCAGACAGCAGGGGCAATAACAGGACTTGTTCAAATTCTCTCCTTGACCTGTGATGCTAAGGTTATGACTCTCCCTGTGCCGTGGGAGTTACCTCCACGAGGCTGTCCCAGAGACAACTGCAGCCTCTGAGTCCCCAAAAAACAGGTCCTGAAAATTACCGAGAAGTCATGGGGCTACAAGCTGCAAGTTACACAAGATTTTTCCCACAAGTGACAATTAACTTTAAAACAAATCTCAGTGGGATCTCTCAGCTTCTTCAAGGGAGGGAAAATCCCAGCCAGTGATAGAGTGAGTTACATTTCAACATCATTTAGCCCGGTTATTTCCACAGATGACAATGTTTTGTCTGAATTCCTGTCACACTGGTAGCTGATGGGGCTATTTCCCAGTTGGACGTACTCACCTTCAGCCAGGTTTCAATGTTTTGACCTGCAAGTCACTTTCCTGAGTTGCTACACAGGCCAGCAACAAACAGGAAAACAAGCAGCGTTACACCAGCACAGCTAGGAGAGGAACAAAACGTTTATGGCAGGGAACAGAAATGTCCCTGATGGAATGAAGTAGATTTACAAGGATGTAGATTTTGTCTCCTGTGCTTTTACTTCTTCTGCCCGCTTCTGTATTTGTGGGGAAGAGACTTGCCCCCTTGACTTCGGCATACTCCAGCTCTCTTCATTTGCCCTCATTTCACTTCAAGCCTCCAGCCCCCTCCGGGAGTTATCCCTGCCCTCAAGAGGACACAGCAGTCAGCGCACACCAGTGCCACTGAAGGTGGTGGCCAGCAGATAGACACTGAGCTAGTCACGCATGTCCTTGCTGGTCACAATACCCACTTTCTTACTGCTTTGCAGGCGAGAGGCTTCTTTGAGACCATGATTAAAACCCCTAGATGGTGCAGCCGCTTTTTGGTGTACGAAACGGATCCTGCTGCTTGCAAGCCGAACAATTGATTACTAAAGAAACTTTCTTTGGACATGCGTCTATACTGGGGAAACGGTCACTGGAATCAGGGGTGGAACTCTATGCTTTTAATGTGCTACATGAAAGCCATGTTACTCGGATGGCCCCACAAAAACCCCCATACATTTAGTTTGCAGCTGGAGAGATTGAGAGATTAAAGGATGCACTTTGAAGAGCCTGATGCTAAATGAAGTTGGGGGGGGTGGGGTGTGGAAGGGAAAATGCTGGGTAGCTAGGCTAAAAGAGGGTCCTCAAATGCAGTACCATCAAAAGAGTAGAATCTGAAGCCTATTCTATATTTGTGCCATGCAAACAAACTTCCTGGCTTGCTGTAGGTAGGGCATGATATTACTCCACTTCCTGCATTGTAGTATTTTCTGTTCAGGGGGTGAGACAAGTAGACTGTATTTGATGGAGAGTGTTAAAAACGTAACAGTCTAACCCACACTGATGAATTGTTCGCTCTCTGACTCACAGCACAGCATGGCTGTTTTCCTCAGAGATTACAAGAGAAAAGTTAAGACAGACAACTTTTTTGCCCTTTGAATTTCAAACAACATACAGTGGGGTGGCAGAAGTTATAATACATATTTTACAGCACGCTGCATCAGAAGCGCTTCAATGTCGCTTCAGTTTTGTTTTTTCCCCCCCTCACATCTAAACCTCTTTCCTCGCCCTCACACTCATCAGTGTTTCTTCCAGATTTTTCTTCTTTTTCATATTTTTTAAATTAATCTCCCCTCTTTTCCCTCCTTATCTCTCCTATTGCTAATCCCTGGTTTCAGTTATCCATCCATACAGCCCATCAGTTGGATTTTGTTTCTCCTCTCTGAGGCAAAGAAAAACCTTGTTTTCTTTGCTTTTCTACTATTCTTTCTCTGCCAGTACAGACAGCATTGAATGCCAAAGCCATTGCACAGCCTGAAGTAGAGACCTTGTACGAACAGTTCTCAAATATATTTTCATGTGTATTTCTTCTATTATTGCCTTAAAATCATGTTACACTTGATATATAGAACTTGATATAACTCTGGCTTTCCATCAGTTATTTTATCTGATTTTCCCCTCTGAGTCAGAGCAGATTTGCAGGCCACACACAAGCACTAAGCTGGGGGAAGAGGAGGAGATGTTCAGATGGGGTTTTCCTGCCTGAAGTCGGTCCCAGCAAAACTAAGTTTAGAAGCCAATGTTCCTCAAGCTGTGGGATGTTCAAGGTCTATCTTTAATGTTTGTGTTTAAGCCCATTTTGGTGTGGCATTGCAAGAGGAAATACTACTGTGAATCTAGATTCTTCGCACAAAAAAGATCCTAGTCCAGTTCTCTATCAGCTTCCAGGCAGCAGCATGGTTGACCATGGAAGTTCACTCACCCACACATACACTCAATTATCTGCTGTGAGTGAGCACTCATAATTTAAGCTATTTTTTCACTACAACAGCACATGAGAGTGATACACAAATATATGCTGTTTCACGATAAAAGTAAGACCAATATCATTATTAATAGAAGCTTTCTTTTGTTCCAATAGTGTTTTAATCACTGCAAATACCATCTCAGTCTTCTCTTGTAAGACTGCTGATAGTCTTAGAGCTACACTGGATTTAGCAATTACAATGAGAAAATAACTCTTTCAGAAACAGAAAAGACGTAGTCTGGGTTCCTGCTATGAAACCACAAAATCACCCTGTCGTTCTCTGAATCATCACAAACAACAGTGGAAGTTGGCCTTTGATTTTGCAAACTGAAGAAATAGCCAAATATCCTCAACATCAATTTTCAGAAGTGGTCACATGTTCCTGTTGTGAATGAGGTACCTCCACACGGTCACAGATGTTTCAGTGAAGGCAGGATGTGGATAAATTAACTGCACGACCTGATGTACTGAAGCAAGTCATAAGACTAAAACTTGAAATGGGGAAGCGGTGAAAAACAAAGAACGTTCCTCTCCCTTTTAGGCAAATTCGCACAGATTCATGACTGAGTTTCGGAGGCTTTAATCGTGACTAATTTCAGAAGAAGAGGCAAAGCGGGCTGTGACACCTCAACAAAAGCCACGGGACATGCTCCACAGCACCCACACTCTCACCAGACAACCCATTTCTCAACCAAATCCACTCTGCAGCTTTACCCAGCGCCGATGTGCAATACTGCACCAACCTGACAAGATGGGCATGTGCTAATTCTGGACCTTAACTTTCCGGAAGCAGAAAAAGTACACTAAAATACTGCAGAGGAAACCGTGACTACCATACCACATTTTAAGATGAGAAGGGAAAGAGTTACCAACAGAAAATATTATGGCATAATACTTCATGTAGCCACAATGCAGTTATCCAAACTGGACTTCGCCCAAACATCAGAGTTAATAATCTTCCTTCTGTGAAAAGTACCAAGAAATAATTAGTGACAACAGGTGATTAGGACCATGGGTTAAGTCTCACACTACAGTAGCTCAGAGGTCTTTGCTTCAAGAATGCTGCCAGCACACTGATGAAAACAGTTTTTAGACACAAGTTCAAACAACGTTTTACTGACGTGCATTTTAATCCTCACACAGAGCAGCCAAGGTATTTTAGTACTGACTACCGGTACCATTGGAGGATTAGGAGTTTACATCTGTGTAACATATCTACTAAAAGCATAAAATTCATAAGCACCATCTTGACATAACCTTATGCTAGAATTTTCACACATAACCCAATCTTCAGGACAATAAGCTGCTTTTTTTCCAAAAAGCTCTGCAGAGCAGGACCCATGTGCAGTTTCAGGTGAGTTGTCCTGTTGACTCCAAGTTTAAAATTGCATTCAAGCCGAAAATTGCATTAGGTTTAGCACCTAAAAAACTATCTTCAGACTAGCCTCTGTACTTTGTTCATTTCATGATTTATTTTGCCGTTATGGAGGGATGCAAGAAATCCCCACTCTGCCTTCCATTTTCATGTATTACAGAACTCACTATCTAAATTGTATGGAATATTCTAGAAATTTTTAAATGAAGGCAGAAGTGTTCATGGAACTGCAAGGAATTCATGAGAGGATATTTAAAAATCACATCTGCATCCTCCTGTGGAGAGCTGCAAAGCCAGGCACGCACCTCTTGGCCACACAGCTCAGCAGCAGCCCTCCCACTCTCCTCACCCCAGCAACACTTGGGGAAAGAGATAAATGCCGATAGCCTGGGCCTGCTCTGCCTTCCTAGTCATCTGTGCAAACTGTGCAGAAATCCTACTAAGAAGGAGGTTTTAATCTTGTTCCAATACTCTTTTCTCCCAACCCCATGCAGGCAGGCGAGCCAACCCATCTCCTGCGTGCCTCTGCTAAGCCTCAGAAGTCCTTTGTTGTGCTTCCGACAGTGTTGCCTGTAGCCCAGTGTTTTTCCTTTGAAGACTTGCATCATAATCCCTCTCTCTATGGTTTTAGTGCTTTGGTAAAGGGTTTTCTTTGTCTTAAGTAAGTGTTTTTAAAAACCCCAAACTATGTTTTTAAAAAGCACCTTCCCTGTTAGTAGCAAGTGCACTGTGACACGACACTCCACCCATGAGATCTAGTGTAACTGAAGGAGAGAAAAGGTCTACACACATTATCAGAATACTCTTTCTCACTACTTTTATTTGTTTTAAAATCCATGTACTGAAAAAAAAAAAACTTTTAATTTTATGGTTGTTCATGATATACCACTGAAAATCAAAATAATACTTGCCACAAAATGCAGATATTTATATCCAGAAACATAAGTACTTGCAACAACTAAACTATAGCTGGAAGTTAGAAAGACTAACAAGAAAACTTGTATTTTAAATATTGAGGTTTTGTCTTACTGTAGTTTTGTCTTTCAGCAGCTGGTCTTAACAGAAATGGCTTTGCACCTCTTTGTGACCCAAAGCCACCCAAAATACAATGGAAACAAAGCAGCTCAAAAGCAAGTTCTGAATACCTCTCTCTCTCTCCTGCCCTTCGCTGTTGGCATTTGCTTTTTTTGCACCAAAAGGGAAAAAAGGTGTACCTGCAAAATGGGGTCAAATGCATTCACAATTCAGAAAACTGAGGCTGAACATCGTCTAGGTCACTGAACATAAAAACAGGTTTCAGCCGTATAATCTACATGATAAACACACCTCACCAAAGGTCGGCCGTGACAGAGGTGGTTCTCTCATGGCTGTATTTCAGCACTTTTTGTCAACAGGATAAAGGAAAAATGTCACAAAGCTACCAGAACTGCAGGGGGTTCATCTACATGATGGGATATCCCTCAGAGTAACAAGTGGTTATTCGCTGAAGTAGTTAATTCATAAATGCTGACCTTACACCCAGGCTCTCCTGGCAGGCTGACAGTGAAGACGACATCCAGGTGTAAATACCAAGGGAGAAGTGTTTACTAGCACAGTGAGGGACTGGGAGAGCCCTGGTCCCCCCTCAGGCAAAATGTGACCCTGCCCTAGAAGACTCCTACATTTGAAACTCAGTTTATAAATCAATGGGAAGGTATTGAACCTCCCTTGCAGCATCAGTGCTGGCCTGCACACAGCCTTTGGCTGTTACGACGGAGTAGAAGAATGTGGGGGGGCAGGGAGGAAAAGTTGGTAAATTGTGCTTTTAAGTACAGTGCCTACTTCTGCCGCAGGTAACACAGGTAAAGCAGCTCACAGAGAACGTATGAACTGATTTGGGATTAATACTTAAAAGCCTTTGAGAATCACATTTCTGCTAAAGCCTTTTTTATATTATGAAATATACTTTTATGTAAAAGCCATTTATGAAAATTACTGGGATTTACCAATACACAAATTTGTGCAAGACCTTGGAGAGCAGCCTCACCAAACTTGGCAGATGCCCCATCCCTGGAAACATTCAAGGTCAGGTTGGGGCTCTGAGCAACCCAATCTAGTTGAAGGTGTCCCTGCTCATTGCAGGGGGAGTTGGACTAGATGGCTTTTAAAGGTCCCTTCCAACCCAAACTATTCCATGATTCTATGAAACTTGTACAAATTAATATCCCTCTCTGTGATGCAGCAGGTGCTTCGGACTGCTCACACAAAGTTTCCTGCTCAGTAAAAGACACCTTTGTTAAAGAAACCTTCTCCTGAGCCTAAATGGTTGGGATGCCAGCTAATAAAGTCAGATGGAGAAGCGGGACAGAGATGCAAAGGGAAATGGTGGCAAGATAGCACTTAAGATTCCAGAAACAAAAGAGGATGGGGGAAGAGATGCAAAAGCTGAGATTTTAAGCATGCATTTGAGGAGGCTGTTACATGGACGAAATTGTGCGGAGTCGAAACTCTCTTTGTTCACGTTTTCCCAAGATTATGACAACCAATGCCAGCAACAAAACCATGCATTAGCTCTAAGCATCCCCTAACAGCCAACACAAGCAGGAGCACGCTTACTGCTTGCCGTACAGGGCTGTTGGTAGCTTCACTATGAAGGTCTAAGGCTCCAAGGCTGCCAACCACAGCGCAGCTCCAGGCAATCAGGCACATGCCCAGTCAGAGAGTCATCCTTCCTACCCATGTTACATTTTTCCAAGCTATCTTCCTGGTGTTCCAGACATGAAGCTCATTGCAGAGCTTCACACCAAAATCCTGTCCCCTTCCCTCTGCAATTCTGGAGCAGTGCTAGAGGTGTCATTTCAGTCTTTGATCTACTACTCCCACCTGCTGTCTCGCTGCAGCCCTGCAGGCTACCTCACTTGAGACCCAGCACAAGGGAGATTCTGGGTCCTTATATCTGTTTCTCATGCTTACAGGATGAGCACAGATGGAAATACAAGGCATCAGTATGCCAAAAGGTTTGCTAGTCAAAAATACATACACTTTTGAGGTATCATGAAACCATCCGTTTAATGAAAGCAGGGTGTAGGCTGCCTGGATATGAGGTGAAGACTCCACAAAAAGCAAGTTGCAAAGAGAAGCTTCTTTGTGTGAGACACAAGGCAAGCATCATGTTGGCCCCACGCTCTTCCTTTCCTCCTGGGCAATTTTCCAGGCATACGCCACAAGCCAAGAGCCTCAGACCAGAAAATCCTTTCTAGAACAAGCGAAAACCAGACACAGTCCTAACAAGCTGACATTTTGCACAGAATGAGAATGCGGGAGCAGACCATAGAAGGCTTGAGACAATCCAAAAAGGTATTTTTGACTCCTACCCAAACAGGTAGAAGTCCTAGCCACACGTAGTTCAAAGGCTCAAGCAGATCTGGGCAAGCTAACCATGCTGGTACCTCACAGATGTCTCACTTCTGGTCACAGGAGATACAAGAAGCACGATTGCAAAGCACTCCCATAGCAGAGGTCTGGTCCCTCTCCTGAAAGTCACACTAGCACATCATTAGACCATCAAATTACTTCAGTACAAAGGGACATACAAGTAAACACAGCTACGATTTGAGGCTAAATTATACCTACTTCAAAGAGGAACAAAATTTCCAAGTATACTCCTGACTATGCCACAGCAATAAGCTGCATTCTGCAGGCTTATGCTTTCCCAAATCAAAGCGAGCTGGTTTAAAAAGACACTTGAATAAATAACCCTATAATTTTTGATACACAGGGCAAGAGGAAGATACAGCAAAGAACGAAAGCCCAGCCCATCCTGAGCCACCCAAGAGACGACAACAAGGATCTTCAGTGCAGAATGTGTCGGTGTGTCTAGCCATTCAAAATGAGACACATCCAGCACACATAAACACAGGAGGGTAGTTTTTTTCATGTCCAGCAGAAAAATCTATATACAGCAATAAGCAATAAAGCAGATGAGAAAACATGGTCTCAGAGTAGGAGATGGTCCCAGGGACTCTCCACTCTCCCTTCCCATGGTCTTCCAAGCTTCATTTAAACCATATGTTTTACTACAGCTCTGAGTGCTCAACGCTCTGGAAAACAGCACCAGTAAATTATAGGACTGTTTATGTCTACTTGTACAGAAATCCTTCCTGCGCCGGCTACAGTAATGAACGAGTAAAGCTTTCATTTGCAGTAGTGTTGCTAACTATTTCTCTAATTCATCACTGTTTAGAATTTGTGGAAAGATCAGTCCTTGGCGAGACAGGAACTTTGCTAAACAAGTACTTACAGGCCCATTTGGAAAAGGTTTTGTCTAACTGCATAACCCTCGATTTAAGCTCAGGAAGAACTGCAAGCCCCAAATCTGCCAATACGCCTCTATTAATATTTGGAGAATTAGCTATTTTATTAGAGAAAAAGGCCAGGCAGTCAGGAAGAGATTTTGTGAGCTCAGACTAAAAATAGTAGTGAGCATTTATTCATCTCTAAGTCTGTTTATCTTGGATAGTTTTTCATTGATTTTACTGGGGCTCTTCCAGGTCTATAAGCTTGAAAAGCTTTTAACAAATAAAGGTACTACTTTGTCAGATGGGCTGTTTCCAAGCTTTCAAAGCAAGAAGCTCCCTTTAACCTTTGTGGCAAGCCCATCAATAAAAGGGATGATCAAAGAGGGCAAAATTCTACCCTTAGCAGTACAGATCTGTATAATCACACATCACCAAAAAGCGCAGGCTGCTTTTCCTCAGCACACACGCAATAGCCAAATAATCAAAAAGAAAGCAGAACCCAGACATGTATGCCACATGCACATCTAACTGTGTCCCGATCTAGGTAAGCAGCACCACGTTGGGTTACTGTAGGAACAGAGATGATTTAGAAGATGCTAAGTCATACAGAAGTGGGTAGTACGCTGCTGGAACTGTACCTCCTTTTGTATTAGGGCTAGTACTTGTCTAAAGAACTGTAGAAAAGCGTTCATTTAATTTGTGCTATAAAACACCTGAAGAAGCTTTTTTTATAAAAAAGCTTGAAGGATTCATAACTGAAATGCAAACTCTTCTGATGTGAAAGGTAGCAAGAATCATAAATCAAACAGTAACAGAAAAGCTGGGGAGAAGGGTAGGTGAGCTGCTGCCCTGAGTGGAAATTGGGCAGATGAGGAATTCCACCAGAGGAAGAAGAGCACTGACCACCCCTAGGTATCAAAGCTCCCATGGTACTTTCTGAAGTCTTAAAGTGAATACTGTGTCTTAGTCAAAGACGAGTGGTTAGGCTTTCCTTTCTTCAGCTTCCCTTCCAGCATCAGTTACAGAAGTTATCCTCTTGCTTTTGCATCACACAAGTTTCTGCTAGAAGCTGCTGATTTCCCCAGGATGGGTCAGTAACACCTGTGGGTGTATTCAGTCTCTATATCCTGTATACACAACCGTTAGTGTCCCAGTTGGATCCTTTGGGGTAGCGGATATTATCTTAAGTGTCCTGTGCACCATACGCCATAAAAGTAGCTTAACATAGAGCTTAATACCCAAGCTAAACCACTTTCAAAGCTTAAGAGGCTACCTCTGCTTGTGATTTAAAGCAGCTTAGTGTGTCTAATCACAAAATCTATGTCCCACAAAAGAGATCTTGTCATCCCTATTAAACAAAGGATTATCCACTGACCGTCGATGGAAATAAACTGACTGTTTGAAGAAAATCCATTTAAACACACTTCTCAGTTACCCATTTCCAAAACTAATTGGAATGTACTGTATTACACAAGCGAAGGATGTTGCTGATTAACGTCCCCATGGAATCTTAACCTACTTTACGTGAAAGTTTCAAGGCCAGAGTTTTGAAGTACAACCGGCAATATAAGCATTGTCATTTCTGGATACAAAACCTGAGGGGTTTGAAAGATTTGTTTTTCAGAGAGCAACAAACCCTGTATTCTTGAGAACTGGCGTTCAACAACCAGCCCATTGAAGTCAGTGGAAAGTATTGTTTGCTCTAGTCAGGGGAAGATTTCACATCCCCACCTTTTAACTTTGTCACAGGAAGAGCAACTGAAAGTAGACAAAGCAGGCTGAATCTGGAAAAAAAAAAAAAAAATCTAAAAGTGATTAGCTGGTAGAGTTTGTTTAAACTTAATTTGTAAAAATTCTAAAGCGATCATTTCTGAACATCCTCTCATCTCCTATATTTGCCTTCTTCACCAAGCATCAGATAAGACAAACATGTATCTCTACATTAATGGTCTTTTATATAAGCGAATGTGCCCTGTGCTAGCTCTAAAATAAATTCAGACCATGACTACTTGGTGCCTATTATTAAAATGAAAAGCACATAAACCAACTATCAAATCAGACATCTTCATCTTCAAAGAGCAAGATAAAATGTACATAAGTAGTCATGAACTTCAGCTTCATTTGTATTCCCAGTTTTTCACTTAAAATTTCATCTCCTAGTAGTCTTTTTATTGCCAAGCTATCCCTCATATCTGTATTTTAGCATTTGGGTAAGACCAGAAATGCACTCTCAAGACAAGTCTTCCAATCATCTTCCCTTTCAGCAAAGTTCAGATTTCAAAGATGAAGCGATAGTAATTGTTTCTTATTTCTCCCTAGCCCAACTCTCTTCCCACCCCCACAAGGGAACCTCCCAGAAACATTTCTTGCTGTCTCCATTACGACTACCAGTGTATTTGCTCTGCTTGGCATTTGGAAACCGCGTGCTTCAAACTGCTGCTCATCAATGCTTCAGACGGGTTTTAAATTACATGTGGTACAATTACAAGCAAATAGAGATGCTATCATACCACCTACTAAAACATTTCGTGTCCAAAGACCTTACACGCCAAGTACACAGGCTGTTCAAGTAAAGAACCCAGACTGCTATTCTGTCCTCAGTGTATTTAAACATATCATAATGACACAGAGCAATACAAGCAGAAAGTGTAGCTAAATTATCAGCTGATACAGGTTTACCACTAAGAATCCAGTTTATGTTTTGATAGGACTGCTCAAATGTTAATTTGAAACAGAAAAATAGCTTTTAAAAACAATCATTTTGATTTACCAATATGGAGCCTTTTTTTTACCAATTTATATTATTGGTAATTATATTATTATTATTTTATGCCAATTATTATATTATACCAATTTACCAACACACATTTTCAGAGCCCTTTGAAAACTGTATTCTGCTGTCAGAAACACCACAATATAACAAATAACACCTGACCAAAAGCAATGACATTTAGACCTTATTGCTAGTAAATGTTTAAAATTGAAACGCAGGGCCAGACTATCTGCTTCAGCCATACCATCCATCCGCCGCGCATCAGCACCTGCAAAGCAGCTGCTTTTTACCCACCAAATTCCTGACTCGGCAAAGCTGCAACGCATGCACTTGGAGGAACCCACCAGAAACTCTACTAGAAACTTGTACCTTCACCATATTTTAGCAGATCTCATCCGCAGTTTGAGGAGCTCCTTCCTACCTCAATTCCAGATTTATCAGACCAAGCATTCAAAGTCAAAATTTAGGACCTTGAAGGAAAGGTGACTTGTAAACTCTCAGAGTTTAGAAGTTAATATGGTTGGGGCGTTCTTCATCTCGCTGAGGACTTGGAGTCAGGGCCCTGAGAGCACCAAGAGGGTCAAAGCACTTAACACCCCCAACGAGCCTCCCTGGGAATCCCACCCTTGCCAAAGTGCTTAAGCTACAGTCCCCTGTTGTCTTTTAATGCCACAGGTTGCAAACACATACATGCAAGCACATGAATACTCATATATGCGTATATTCCTTGAAGATCTTGTATTCCAGTGTAAAATACCATTATTTCAATTTTTACAAGCATTGCCATAAGACAATTTCTGTAAATACATTCAGTAAATACGTTCAATTCTAGGAGGATTTATCCAAAGTACTGAGAATACTGATACATGCTCTCACTTTTTTAAGATTTGTGACTATGAAAGAGAGAATTTCACTTTTAAAAATTCCATAACTGACTCTAAGCTGATGTCTATCAAGAATAATAACTATTATTCTTTTAAGAAATCCAAACACCCAGGATCTTGTCTTCACTAGGAAAATGGAATTCTCTCAACCAGATTAGCTCTAGGTGGTGATGAGTTACTTTAAACTGAAGGTAGTGGACCAGATTAAACCTTCTGATTCTCAGCACGAGGTAGGACAGGCCTGACAGCCCTGCAAAACTGTAGACTCTTCATCTCCTGGTGTTCCAGCCTCTTTGTATCCCCTAACCCACAAGCCTGTCTTTAAGAAAGGCTTTGACGACCCTGATCCCCCCGGGATGTCAGACCTGCTTGGAGCAACAGGTTGGGGAAGATGACCTCTAGAGGTCCCTTCCAATCTTTTTTTCCCCTCTCCTCAGACTCTTGTCTTAGACTCTACAGAATAACAATGTCTCAACAACAGCTACACCCCTTTTCCTTTTCACTACAAGCACCACTATAACTCCATATAACTAGCATTAAAAAAATATCTTTTGAGTATACAGAGATAGTGGCATAAGTCTTAAGCCCAGCAAGTTTCAAGGTATGTTACAAAATATACTGTCACTTTGAGAAGGACTGGTTAGGGTTAAAAGGGGAAGAATAAGCTGGAAGTAATGCATAAGCAATTAAAGCCATTGTTTGGACTGGGAAGGTATGAATGCAGGTGAACATTTCACTCAGGTGGGTCTCAGCTTTTTCAGAGTGTGGCAGAGAGGTGCTATGTTGACTTCTGTATTTCTGCAGAACCAATATCGCCAAAGTGCTATATGAGACTTATAAATGTGCTAGAACCATGTCTAGCTCCTATACTACCATTGCAACCTGGTGTGTGGACAAAGTTCAAATGACCACTCTTTTCAGAACAAAACCTTTTTCTCCCCCCCCCAAGAAGACACAGCCAACCATTTCCTTCAACTAATCATGGCTTAATCCCCAAGTTCAGTGCCAAGAAAGTAGAAAAAAGAGTCACCCTGCAGAAAGCTGCCAGTGATTCTTAAATATTTCCTGCCATCTTCCTTTTGTCTGTCCCTTTAGAAATGTTTCCAAGACTATCCAACTCCTCCTATTTTACAATTTCTCTGATCACAAAACTGGCATAAGGAGATCCTGGGAAAGGGATTGGAGTTCACCACTCACAGTTGTCCCCAGATTACAGTGTAAAGCTCACTCAGTTGTTCCCATATAATTATTTGTGATTCATAGCCCAAAACACAAATCCCTACCCCACCTCCTTTTCTTTGGAGTATTAGACCTTTAATCTGATGATTCCACTGATCTGGAACATCTCTCCATCAATCAAGTGAAGACAATTTCATTCTGATGTAGGCCATTTATGCACAGGTTTAAATAGTTCATGTTAAAGAGGTCTATCTTTTAGGCACACCATGTTTCAGTTCTTTTTTTACTATGTTTCAGGTTTTTTTTTATTCTGAGTAGGTATAAACTAGTTTAAGGAAAAAGTTCATCCAAGACTACTAAGGGAGAGCCTTGTATAAAATTTGATAGAAATAAAACATGGCCTAGTCATAAAAATATGGCTGGAAACCCAGAGACTTGAATTATAGACTTCATTTCTCATCTGACTGGGCAAGTTGTGTTAAATCCTATGAGTTCCAAGTGAAAACATTTTCTTGTACCACTGTTATAAGCATTGATGAGCAATGCTTACAGTCCTCTGAGATTCCCAGATAAAAGACATCATGCAATCTACAAAGGTCATCCAGTCATATGTTTTTCTATTTGACTTCGCTGGCTTAACTTGTGATAAATGCTCGTTGATTCTTCTGTATGACATAACTGCAGGCATTAAACCTCCCGTACCGCTACGACACATGTTACAGTTCACTGCTCTGAACCTCTCGCCTTTAAATTGCAGGCGAGTTTACTTTTCCATTATATAACGCACCAGGTTTTATCTGAAATGTGCTCAGGATCAGTTCTGACTTGTTAAGCTTTCTTATTTCTTAAGTAGACTAAACACATCCGTTTTCTTGATTCTGCAGCATATTGAACTCAGATGCAATCAAAGTCATGCAACAGGCTGGCAGAAGTAGTATATACACAGCCTGGGTCTCCTAATTACTGACAGTAAAATCCACATAATAGGGATACTGAGATCCAGAATATCAGAAAGATTTTTTTCTACAAAAAAAGCATGAAACAAACGCTGCTCAAAAAGATCATTTTTCCCTATTTTAATATGTTGCTCTGAGAGTTGACAAAAGCTCCCAAAGGAAGCAGTCAGCAAATCCACAGAGATGGCACTGAAAAGATTCAAGTAGCAAATCAACTGAAAAGTTTTAACGGGTCTCCAAGGCTGAACAATTTGCTCCCACCAGGAGATTTCTCTGTGGAAGTCCGTCTTATATTACAAGTGACAAAACACCAACAGAGCAAGTAATAAGTGTCTCTGAAATCAATCAAATGCAATTATTTTACTGCAGCTATATTTTTTTATTGTCATTTCTAAAGATTAGAATATTTTATTAGTGCTGCCACCACCATAAACTTATTTTATACCACAATTTCACCTTTACAAAGAGACTCGGCAATTTTATCTTTTGGCCTTCTATTCTATTGTTATTTTGTATTTTACACTTTTACTGTGTTACAGAATCACAGCAGCGGGCCCTGGAGGAAGCCATTTGGTTAATCCATTTTAGCCTTCTGTGTCACAGAAGATATGTCACTAAATTCTCCTCACTCATCTCAACTAATCTTTTCAAGTTACTTTAATGTTAGATTTATGCAGAGGAGTTAAAGAAGAGTACTTTGTTGCAGTTTCCTGCTCCTGTTGCAGCAGGAAAACCACCTCTCAAAATCTCCGTTCTTACAAAACCAAATCTGAGGTCCAACATACCCTACGTGTGAGAAGCCCCCATATGGGGGACAAATCATGCATACAGAACGAGTAAACCTAATAAGAATTGAATATTTCTCCATTGGCTTAGGTTTGCTCCCATTCTCATTATTCCTCATACAGAAGAAACAAGCGTTTTCGAGAAGTTTATGGATTGTAAGGGAATAGTTGATTTTCTTCCGTGTACACCAGTATCACCTCCTGGGACACTAGTGAAATTTCTGTTTTCTTTCCATGCCTGTTTACTTTTAGGCAACACTTATTTCTCAACCTCATCAACATTCATCTGCTATTTCATGAATGAAAAATAAACCAGAAAGGAAGGAAGGTAGTATTTCTGAGAAGTTTGAAGCTACTTGTTAACAAACTTGTGAAAATTGGCAGGAATGCATCTACCAGTGGCCTCACAGAAGACCTTTCCCAAAAGCTAACAAGCTAAGCAAAATCAGCTGCTGGCTCTCCACACCTAGCTACATGGCCAGTAACCCATGTTCCTTTAGTTTCTCTAGCTGATGCAGAAAACCTGAGCTGCTGGTGAAAGCCCTGGGGGCCTCTCGCACTCAGTACTTGATTCGGTACTTGTGTACGCAGACATAAATCAAGAATACCCCAAGTATAACAGAAGTAGTGAAAATCAGGTCCAGGTACATCAAAAGAGGCCTGAAAAAGTTTGCCTTCTGCACAGAGCTGTTTTCAGCTGGAGGTCAACTGCTACAGGCTAATTACAGTTTTATTTCATGAGTATTAACTACCTACCAATCACCGTACAGCAGCACCAATGAACTATAAGTATTTTGGGTTGCCCTTTTAATCACTTCTCATCACTCATCGTTAGTTGCTGGCTTCACTGCAAAATTTCATCATCCACCCTGGATGATAAGCACACACTTCTGTGCCACTGGCGCAGGATACCAAAGCAGTGACCATCTTTGTTCTCTCAAATCAAGAAAAAAAGAAAGCATCACAACTGTCTTCATTTTTTTTCCTCAGAAACCCTTTCACTCACCACTCTGCCAGTTTTTCTTGCACATTCATTTGTGCTAAATTGAGCGCTGTGAGTGACTTTGCTAAGCTTTACTCAACTGATCACGAAGAAAGCTACAGACATCAGAAAATACCTCAGCACATATCTAAACCCAGACAAACTTTAGGTCTAATAAAAATAAGCAACCATACTTCATCAAATGCGTCTCATTTATTCTTCTATAATTTCTACATAATGTTTTAGAGGGGAGAAAATGCCCCAGGCTTCCATTCTCAAGGACAAAAATGTAAACTGGTTTGATTACTTTCAATAATTATTCAGGGCCATGACCTCAAATAAAGTGAAGAATTCTTGCTTGTGTCTATCCCCAGAACTATTCACTCTTGCAGCTACCACCTGGTTCAGTTTTGTCCAAAAAACCACTATTTTTTCTGTTGGAGTCAATTCTAATTTAAGTTTGAAAAATAAACTTCCATATATAGACTGGGAAGCAGATAAAGATAATTGCCACTTTAGTTGTGTGTGATTAGAACCATTCAAATTGTTTATAGCTAGTTCATTCTCTTGACTTCCACTCTGTTTCACTAATCTTCTCAGTGTGCCATACCATGCATAGAAAAGACCATCGTGGAGTCCTAGATGCTAAGCTAAAATCAAAATGTAATAACAAATATTTAAATGCAACATCTTAATTTTATAAGCCCTTACCTTTTATGTCAGTTATGTCCCCACAGATGGTTTTTTCACAGCCCTCTAAAATTCCATAATCCCTTTCCTCATACATAAATCCTTCCACTTTGTTTGTCATGTAGATGCTCTAGGACACATGCTCTACAATTTTAGTACATCTTTCTTTAAAATACAGTGAACTAAGTTGGGCAATAAATGTCAGATGAAGACAAAATGCGTTCCACAAAGTGACAGCACAACACTCCCAGAATTACAACCCACTTTATGCAAGCCAGCATCTTATTAAACTTTATTACTGCTGCTCACTGGTCAAGGAATTTAACTAATGTGCGCATTAATACACCTCAATCAATTTTTTCTTAGGCATGTATGAAGGTATTTGAAATTCTGTGAATTGAAGCCACAGATCATGCGTCACATTCTCCTTTTAAGAGCTGGCTGCATCATTGTACAACTGTACACTGCAGCAACAAAAGATCAACCTTTGTACGAATACAGAACTATTTCAAACAACAACAAAAGGAACACAGTTAACTACTGATTGATTCCCCTCTGCTACATATAATTGTTCCCTCTCCTTACCAGCTTGCTTCACTGAAAAAGCTGCTTATTTTATGCTTTTGAACACGTTTTCAGAAGGGTAAGGAAAGGACAACTTTGGGAAATTACAAGATCTTTGTTCTGCATGACAGAATTATGACAGAGTGTGAATTTGCATAAAGTTCACTTTCCTTCAGAGAAATTTAATTTCTCTGCAGAGGTTTATACGCCTTAGGAATTCAGAGGCTGGATTTGTTTGGCTTTGTGCAACACTCGCCATCTGGCTTCTTGTGTCCCTTCCATAAAAAAGTTTACTTTCCTGTCAATTCTGTGTATTTCAGACGTTTTTAATCTTTCTTTTGAGATCTTAGAAATGGCTCCACAGAGTCTGGCATGTAGCAGCATTTAGAGAACTTTGCTGAGTGAAAATTAGTCATTTATTGTGCTGTGTGCCAGCTGTACTTTTGCCTGTTGTGTCTGTTTTCCTAACTGCAGAGAGGCCATTGAATAAAAGAACACAAGCATGAAGAACCCCTCTGTTCTTCATACACTGTGGACTGCGAGTGGGCTTGGAGACCCACCAGGATCTCCCAGTTGCTTGCTTTTTACTATCTATTGAAAGGGTAAGGTGACTCTTCACTATGCAGAGTTGCCAAGGTGTCATTTGCTTTTTTGCCAGTATATGTACAAAACAAAAAAAAATCCCCAAATTTGAAGTGTTTAAAACATCTGCCTCCCTATGACGGCAACAACTTATCCAGCTTGTAGTTTATTCCACCGTAGTGGGGAGGAAATACTTCTCCTCCATCTAGCTGTTCATTCATTCCATACCGAAATCCAGTTTCCACCCCTTTGGGGGCATTTTCTGTTCCCTGTTTCTAACCAAATCTCTCTTCCCATTTTCTCAGCCTTTCCTTGCACATCCTCCCTGTTACCAATCTTATTCTTCACTTTCTCCAAGTCCATTTGAAATGGGAACAACTTTTCCCTTTATTTCACTCTGAAAATAAAGGAGGAAAAGGAGAGGAAAAGGAAGAAAAAACAACAAATGTGAAAAACCAGAGTAGACTGTTAGAAATACATCCATCTAAGGACGATGAAGAGGTAGAGGCAAAGCTGGCAGCAGCATAGCAAGGAAGTCAATGTGTCAGCACTATCGGTAGGGGAAGGAAAGCACAATACTGCTGGACAGGATGGAGGTTCTTATCCGTGGCGCTACAATCGGCAGATGCAGGTCTCAGTTTTCCTTCACGGCCTTGAAAATTATCCCTTCTCTTCCACTGAAAAACATCTCACATGAAAAAAAAAGAAATCCTACAAAAGGCTGACGCTACACACTGTTCTTGGAGTATACGGCTGTGGAGCTCAGGAGGAGCATTATGTTTACTTGCAGACAGCTCTGCAGGCTCTCCATGTGCAGCCGACCCACAGGAGAGAGTGGCAGCAGGAGACAAAGCCCTGGCAGAGTCACGCATCTGACAGAAATCCCTAAACAAGTTGTTTAACTGACCTGGAGAAGTAGACAACCTCCTTAAGGCTCCTGACCCCAAGTGACTCAAGTCTGTTGGCTGTATATGCCTCTACAAGCACTAGTATATGAAACTCTCCCTTTGCATGGGCAGAAAGAAAAGATTAGCAAACGCTAGCTGGGTAGCGGCCTCTGACTCACACAGAGGGAACAGAGGTGCATTTGTGTGAAGCAGGTTACTGCAGTATCTGAAGTCTGAAGCTGCACTTGTGTTTTATGTTTACCGACAGACCTTAAGTTTGAGTTCATCCTCATTTTCACGCAAACATGAGCTGCCGCGGCAGTGTGAATCAGTGCTGAAAATCCTCCCTCCTGCATGTCTGCATGGCACTCCATGTCCTCCAAACCCGTTCCTGTCTTCACTACAGGACATTTTTTTTTTTCCACCGTAAGCACAGGGAGACAGATGAGATGCAATGAAAATAAGGGACATTTGACATCCGTGGTTATGTGTAGTCCAACACCATACAGCCTGGGACACTGATACAGGATTAGGCAGAGCCACGTAAACTCCCAAGTGTTCTCATTACAAACAATGCAGCAAACGACCATCAACTAAAATGTTGAGGAACAGTCAAGAAATACACAGTGCAATACTCTACACATAGTATAAAAAATTCTGGGTGCAAAGAAGGGCTTAAATTTGAAGGGCTTTATACTCTTCTATGCAATTTCAGTTGTCCCAGCAGTTGCCAGTTTGGCAGTCCGTAGTTACCACCCAAGGAGGGCTTTGGCCCAAGAACCTAAATCCATCAAGTTTCTTGAGTGTCCTCAGGAGAGCCTATGTGAGTGTTATCTGTAACACGCTTATATCTATTCTGGTGTTTTCCTGTGTCAGCTCTTCCAAGTCAATTCACAAGTGTAAGAATAAATTCAGCAAATAACCTATCTGGGGGTAAAAAAACCAGCACAGGGGCCAGCTTGACAAAGCCAAAAATATTAACTTTGATGCCCACCACAAGAAAGTTCCCAAGAAAAAAAAAAAGAAAACCAACAAACAAACAGAGTTTCAGAGAGAAGTCTGCAGAGGTTTAAGAGAAGTGTTCAAAGCAAGACAACATTTGGCAGCCTACACTGATGGCTCTCTTTTATTTTAATAACATAATGACACCAATTTTTTAGGTAAAGGCTTGCCTTCTGAATGACTTATATTTTTTTCACAGGTTCTTCAACTGTGACCACCAGTACTGACTCCACTGCAGCAAGGCATCCAAGAAAGCATGATGTAAGTGACATGGTCTATACAGCATAGGATAGAAAAACATGGAGCCTTTCAGGCATCAGTGAAAATGCAAACTTTTTCAACCACTAGTTTTGTACTTGTTTTATAGTAATTTTATGTTTGTATTTATCACCTGCAAACCAGCACGCTTTCTTTGCTCAAAACACCATATTATTATTCCATAGCTGGTTTTGCAAGATTAATCCACATACCAGGATACCACAGTAATCATCAGAAGCACCACTTAGGAATATCAATATTCGTAGCGCAATCTGGTGCATACCTCAAATTGGGACTATTTCCATCACTGAGAGACAAGTTTTCAGGAGGCCAGTCCAAATACAGCTTCCCCACATGTTAAGACCCTTCTCATACAGAACAAGAAGTTCCACAAACTTGGAAAATCAAATGACCTTTCTACATGTGCAATACACAGAAGGAATTTCCTTGCTCACATATATGCCAAAGTTCCACACCAATACAGAGGTATAGATTTATTTTAAGAAAAAAAAAAAAAAACAACACCACAATAAAAGAAAAGTTATGCTGACAGTGTGAAGTCCTGCTATCCTCCTTGCAGTACCTTTGGCCACCTGACTCACTTTCAATGCAGCAGTGCGAGTGTTCCTTCCATAACTGTTGCACAATTACATCCTTTACCTGCCTACCAAAACCTGTTCTTGTTGGTCTCCAGTCCTAAGAGCATTTCTACCTAAGTCAGTTCAGTGAGCTAGATATCACAAAAGTTTCCTGCTGTCCCCCGTGTACTCTTTCATGAAAATACCCAATACGATTTTCATCCTCCTCTTCACCTTGCTCCTAAGGAGGAATAGAGATCAAGGCACTTTTCTGTCTGTGACAGTACTCTGCACTGTTCTGGCAACTGCCCAACCATGTATTTGTGTTAAATAGCATATTTGAAGTAAGCACCCTAGGGTCAGACCTGCCATTTTCACCAGCAGATGGAGCAGAGAGCTCCCGCATCTAGAAGTGCAGGACACACATTTCTGGCTTTGTTTCCCCACTCACAAGCTTTCCAATTTTCCTACCTGCTTTTCGTAAACTCTGCTAGAATGAAAAAGACTGTGCAAAAAGCAACCGATTTTTCCTCATGGAGGAGAAATGTGAGTCACCTTTTGGCTCCAGCTGGACTGCATGGCGTTTTGCAGATTCCAGGTCCAGCAGGTTACGTCTTCTTCAGGCCCACTAGCCAACAAGACCCTTCTGAAGTCTGCATAAACTCTAAGTTTATTCTAAAACTTATGATTCATATGCTGGACTGTATGTCATTTATGTTCTTTTCTCATTCTTCCAAATTCAGAGCGTCTCCCAATATAGTATGTGCCCATGTTGAAGCACAGAAAGTGGAGTTCATGCAAATGTTTTCCTGCTCCTCTGCTGCCTCAGAGGGGATTTAGTCACCGTGCGTAGGCAGAAGTGATCTTAAAGAACTCATGTAGCAGCTTGTGGCAAGAAGGGGTATAGCTGACTTCACCTTAGTGTTGTCTTTCTCTGAATATAAAACTATTCCATGAAAACAACTCCTTTCAAGAATACTGACTTTAAACAATATTGCATTCATATACGCAGGAGTATATATACGTGCATATATGCATACGCAGCTAAAATCATACCAGAGGAAATGGTCTGAAGATGCGGCAGGGGAGGTTTAGGTTAGATATTCAGAGGAATTACTTTACTGGAAGAGTGGTCAGGCATGGGAACAGCCTGCCCAGGGATGTGGTTGAGTCTGGAGCTGGTTTTCCAAGGCTCCTTTGTGCAGGGTCTTTTAGTTCTGCATTCAAAGACCACAGAAGCCAGCAGGGAAGGCAGGGTTTCGGAGGCTCCCTTGGTGATGGTTGTTATCTGTGGCAGGTATGCAGCCACCCACGGATATAAATTGCCAGTGGAAGCAGCCAGGCGCCCAGCGCTTCTCAAAAGTCATATATTTAAATAGGAGCTAGGGCAGTATTCACAACACGTAACTTTAGGTACCTAATTTCTCTTTCCAAGTTAAAAAAAAGGGTAGATGTGGTACTTAGTGACATGGTTTAGAAGTGGCTTTTGTCAGGGTAGGTTAATGGTTGGGCTTGATGATCTTAAAGGTCCCTTCCAACCTCAGCAATTCTATGATTCTATGACAGCTTTTTTTCCTGTGTTACCACTGAACAGAAACAGCTCCTGAATAGGGAGCTTTAGGCATTAGAAACATTTGAAATCATCTAGTGTGAATACGCCCCCTCCTTCTTTCCATCTTCCAGCTCTCCCCTTTTCCCAGAAAGTGTAACTTGAAGTTCCTATTAAAAACACAGTGTCCGATGGATGCATTTCATATATAGACATACAATTGCTATATGTATATATGTGTATGCAGTTATATAAGGCAGGGAGATTGCTGTCTGTAATTCCCCAGTGCTTCGTTTAGTGTTGGGCACCAAAGCAACAAATAAAATTACCCTGACACTCCCCAGGTACCCTCGATCAGAGAAACATAAAGTATATCCCCACTGGGCTGTGTGATTTCTGCATTTTTGATATATCTTCAGTCTGTTCTTTCCTACATGTCAAGCAAGGAGAGTATAATTGTCAACAAGTTCCTGCATATTACCTGCTCCCTTTTAACTTAATCCCTTTTTGGGCTTGTGAGCTTCAAGTAACTGCAAAAAGATGGTGGTGCTTTTGTGGGAAGAAGTGAGCATTATGCAGACCTACACTTCTTTAACAAGGTCCTTGTTTAACTACCACTCTCAATGCAGACTCCAACAGCATCTTGGGGACACACCGGGATGCTTCATATTTAAACTATGAGGAGATAGTATCAGATATCACAGCTCTTTTTGGTATAATCCAGTTGCAGTTTCATTTTTTTACAGTTATGTTAAGCCTTACACAAATCAGCAAAATTACTTTATAGATATTTCTTACCTTTTCCCCTCAAGCAGTTCCTTCTCCCCTATTTCTCTCCATGGAAAAATCCTCCAGAAAATAAACTCTGTTGACCTTCTAATGCCACTTGGTAGAATTTAATTGAAAATTCTATTCCTCTTACAAAAAAATCCGTAGAATTGCTTTCAGTTGAGACAGCGCAGGTTGCGTTTCCTTTAGATTTTTAGACCTGAGTTAATGGAATAACAGTATGTTTCTGTATAAATAATACTTGTTTTGTCTTTCTAAACTCATGGAAATCTGGCTCTGAACTTTTGTGGGTTTATTTTTTTATTTAACTTAATAGTTGTCAAAATTTGCCCAAAAAAGCCAGACAGTAAGACAATTCAAGTGCTGTACCCCTGAGATGAAGATAACATGCTCAAATAGACACTTGTATTCCTGCACCCAATTTTCCCTGTGCCAAAGCAACCAACAGCATTAAACCCTTCTGGGGGCTGAGACATGTGTCTGTGGGACCTGGACTGCACTGAACTCAGACAGCTATTTTAATGCATCAAAGAGCTATATTTTGATCAGGAATTGAAACTACATCTTGGGGACAATCAAATCTACTGACTAATGAGTTGGCTACTGAAATGGGAGGAAAAATGGAAAAAAAAAAAAGCCACAACCTACACTGTTTAAATGAATCCTTTCCATTTTCCAAACTAGATTTCCAAGCTTCTGAGGTTAAATTCACAAATACAGCAAGAAACAAGTCTCCAGAGCCAACAGCTTGCTTTTCCCCAGTTCAGCCAGTCCCCTCACTCCCGATTCCAGACAGGGATCTGATACTCAACAGAGAAGTGAGAAAAAATTTTCCTCACGTAACCACATATCCATGCAGTTGGACTAGATCATCATTGTAGGTCCTTTCCAACTGGAACTATTCTATTCTATATCTGGATTTCCAGATAAAATAACATTTTCTTCATAGACTACAGATCTTGGAAGAATAATTGTGTGAATTGCAATTGTCTGTGAACACCTTACATTCCAGCACAACACTAGGCAACAAATAACTATCCAAGTATGATTTAAAATCTTGGACCAATCTAGGTTCCCAAACAGAGTTTGACAAATGAGTCTGTGAACAGAGAACATAAATGCCAATGGCTGAGCATCTGACATAAGTGACAAATGTCTCCTCTTCATTTCTTTGAGCTGTACAATAAAGGCAGACTAGCGCAGCCCTTTAATGCCTCTAGCAACATGCAACGACATTTTAAGTTGAGTAACACCTTTATATCCATCTGTTTGTTACACAGGTGAGTCCTACAGCAACTGTGCTAACTTCACAAACGCCTAGGAAGCTCCCAGCTTAGAGAGATTTTTGTCTTTAACTAACCTTCATCAATACAGGCTTTAGGGATAGGCATGCTCTTTGATGTAAGCTTACCTTTCCATCCTAATTAAAAGGAAGAGAGAGACAGTTGGGCATTACTGGTTCCCCACGGCTCCGAGGGTTAGTCCTTACCTGCCTGTAGCTCAGAGACCTCCTGAACAGCTGATGGTTTTCTGAACATAGCAGATCGAGCAGATAAGCCAAAAGAGAGGAGAATTTGCCTGCAATCACCTCTTTACTTGAACCTTGATATTTTAAACAATGCCTGATGTTACTAAAACTCTACACACATGCTCATTCTATAAGCAGAGCAATTATCTTTGATCTTTATATACGGCCACATGGGAAAAATAATAAAAAAGGAACCATGTCTTGTTTCCTGTTTTCATATCTTTGAAACATAACGCAACAATATGAATGATGTTTTAGTCTGATAATAAAAAGCACATGAAAAGCCTAAGGAAATATTACTTCAAATGATACTATTTCACATTATAAAAGCTTTTTTTTCTGATAAATAGCAATGTTAAATCCCACCATGAAAATCTTCTTAAGGATTCTTCAGGAACATCAAATGTTTCCTAATAGTTAGGTTTGTACTTAAAAACCTGTAAGAAGCAGCAACACCATGCCACTGCAGTATTCACCAAGATACACAATTTGTTCCAGAACTAGTATAGAAACAGAAGAGCTTGATGGAACAGAGACAAACTCCAGTATGCCACGTCTACCTTACCCACTTAGGATACAACCCTATCCACCGACTGCACACACAAATGAACATTGTATTAAAGACTTTGTAACAGAATAAATATAAGCATCCTTTGCAAATATATGGTATGTTTCACAGGAGGCAAACTACTGTAACAAACTCACCAAAAGATATTATATATGTAAATTCTTTCAGGTATAAAATCTTCTCTATTTCTAAGGTCTATAGGATTCCACATTTAATAAAGGGACTTTCAAAACCAGCTGCAGTCACACCACAAAGCTCTTCTAAGAAAGCTATTAAAATCTGATGATGATGTGCGGTTGTTAATAAAGATTTGTCATCTTTATTTACTGTATGCAGTATTACCATGCAGCCTGTGGGGTCTGCCATGCCACCTACCCACCTATCTGCTCTGGGAGGCAGGATGAAAATGTAGGATTCACGTGCGGAGGTCCATCCCATCAGGGAAATTATTCCCTTGATATCTGTGGCCAAGTTAAAGGAATGGCCACCCATACTGTAGGGCCGTACACTTATTTCACTGTAGTGCAGGCTGTAGTAGCACAGGCTGTAGTTCAAGTGCAGCTGAAATCTGTGGCCAACTATTTTTAAAATGAAAGGCAACTCATGCAAACTCAAACTTCTGTACTAGCAATCGCATTTCTGAACGCAAGTTCCATTTCTGTTGGACTTGAGGCTCCAAGCAATGGACTCGCTACTGAATTTGCCACAACTTCTTTCCTAATTGCAACAACCCATTTTGGTGTCACAACCTCAGGTCTCAACTAATCTGGATAAAGAAGCAGCTCACCTGCCCCATGGGGGCAAAAAAAAAAAAAAACCCCAAGCCAAAAAAACCAAAACAAACAAAAAACCACAAGAAAAAAAAAAAATAGTTTCTACTTCATTTTACGTAAGCTATCATCATTTACTTCATCACTCATTCAATGAGACACCAAGAAAGCCACCAGTTCAGCAGAAATGGCCACCATACGCAGCATAAAGGCATCTTTAGTTCACAAAGGACAAAAAAGCCCTCTGTAGTTCTGCTGTCATCGCCTCTGAAACAAACTAGCAGATGCAAAGTGGAGCGGTCTCTCCTTCGCTGTGCCAGTCGCTGCCGCACTATTGGAAGTCCTCTAATCCGATTTTGTTCATATTCTTTCCAGGACTGCTGAGTTGTGTCAGCAAAAAGTGTTCAGAAAATGCCACCATGCAGCATTTTGCGGTCAATTTGGTGTTTTCATTTGAACTACCTTTTGCAACCCATGTACCTCCTTCCAGAACGCAAAAATAAACCCCATTATCACTAACCTTGAAAATAAATTTGGTAAGTTTTAAAAACACATGAGAAGTCCTGAGGCTGGGAACCAGCAAACAAGCTCTTAAATATTTTGGCCTTACATATTCTTTGAGGCAGATACAGACAGACATCTACTTTATATGTTAAGGAACAACAAAGAAAGCAAAGGCTCAACAGTTTGGCAGAGATGCACAGGAGTCGTCGAGCACCTCACAGAGGGGGAGCAGGTTCCTCGCAGCATCACATGGATACATCAGCCAAGAGGCCACATCACCTAATCAAATTTCTATATGAAAATAAAGCAGGGGATAGGGGTGGGGGGGTAGTGTTGGAATAAACATGCAAGGGAAAGAGATAGTTATTCAGGGTGTTTTGTAAAGATGCGATGTGAAGCAAAACAAAAGAGGTAAAAATGTCGTGTGGGTCTCTCTTTCCACCCCTGGGTTCTTGATCATCAACCTTTTAAGGTAACAAACCTGAAGAGACAAAACACTGTAGGAGCAAACCTGTAGTAGCTAGTTAGAGATGCTTGTTTCCTTGTCAGGATGTACAGAAATGCATACATGGAGACCAGTTTTTATGAAAAGGTACATTACATACTCATTTAACAGAATTATAAATGCCAATGTCCTAATAATCCCCCCACCTTATGTTTATATATGAAATAGTTGCCTAATCTCTGTCATTGTATTTTTCAGACAGCTACATAAAAAAGAAAAGCACTATTTCTCCCTTTTTCTCTACTTAATACTTAAAAATAAGAAAAATTATTTTTACAGTGCATAACGTAAGAAAACTAGGATTATTTTTTTCCCCCATATATTCTTATATTCTTCACAGGTATGTCATTCCTCTCACGATACAATATGCTATCGATGTTGCGTGCGGTTCAGAACATCTGAAAGGTGCTGCAGGGTTCAAATGTTCTTATCAATATATATTTTGGGGGGATCAGTCTCTAATCCTTGGCAGTTTTACTACCTCCAGAATAATACTTCTACAAGCAAAGGCACGATTATCTAAATCACAGCATTATCAATGAAGAAAAGGATACACCACTAAAAGACCTAAAAACATTTCAGTTAAGTAAAGTACCTCATTTTATTCAACCCAGAAGTAGCCTTGCAATAAATAAAAGACAGGTTTCATTTACAAAAACAAGTTCCTAGTACATAACTTTCAGACTCTCTTAAATATGCTGGCATAAATACATAGAGCCCGTGGGTTCTTTTCCCCTACTTTTTCCTATTTCCTAGACTGTTGACACTGTATGTGCTGGAGCACAGACTTTTCAGCTGCTACCTACCATTTGGATTAAACATACAGCAGAAAGAATTCCCATATCATTCTCTCTTTTCCCTCTCCCCACCTGGCACAGGCTTCTTCTTACACTCAAAGTACCATTAATATCTAGGATGGTTGATAATCTCCTGTCAAGAAACTTCTGGGAATTACTTGATAGTTATAAGGAGGAGAAGTTGTAAAGAGCTGCTTGTCTTCCACGTTCCTTTTGATCCAGGCTGATTCCCCATAGGAAATTACACCTACTGGACGATCTAATTGGAAAGTCTCTCCAAATATAGCATAATATAATATAATACAATATAATTTAATATGGTAATAGTAACTGGCAGCAAGTGAAGTTAGCTGCTGCCCATTTGGCAGAGTCCCTGCTTGCCCCATGAGCAGCCCAAGACAGAGGAAGACTTCAGGCTGCTTTGACAGTGTTGTTGCCCCATGAGATGTGGTCCAAGAGGTCTTGTAGCATTTAGAAATGCTTGGAGCTATAGCCCAGGGCCCATTCCCTACAGGGAGCAGGGAAACAGTCCCAAAGATCAGGCAAGACAGGTTAAACAAAATGCTATGAAATCAAAGCTTTTGCACTTGTTTGTGTTGTGAGACAACGTTTACAAGCTGCCCATGGCTGTGTACAGTATCATTTGCCAAAGACCACGAACAGGAAAGGCTTCAGTCACTTTCTGGTAAAAGAAAATCTACTGGAAAAAAAAGTAAAACAAATAATATTAGGAAATTAACCTAGACTCTTTTGAAAGCATAGAGGTAGCCTAATCTGTTTTGCATAAAATTTGCATGAAAAAGCTCCTCATCCATCCCCAGGAAAAGAATGGGTGGGTCTGATTGATTTATTCATATTCCATGCATCATTTTAAAAAAGCACTTGTAAAACCACAGCCAAGCCAATGCCACTGGTTAACTATGTCTACACAGACATTAGGAGACAAAATGATTCCAACATCAATCTCTTTTTCCAGTTTCTTGCTGCAAAACACAGCAATAAAGTGCAGACGGTTCACCGCAAGGCTGAGATGTAATGCTGTAAAAACTTGTATAAAGCTTCAGTACCAAATTTAACTGCAGTGATAGCCTGTATCACAAGGTCCTCATGCTGTGGCAGGAGATGGCTTTGCTAAACAGTAGCAGCAAATCAATTAAAAGTTGCAGTAAATAGCACAATTTCTTAAAAGTGTTCACAGTACAAACATGGTACTGCTCAATGCTATATTTAGGAATAGGATATAAATAAATTACAATTGCATTTACAATGCTTCAAACTTTGCTTAAAGATAAAACATAACTGTATATTAATTATAGCTGAGGAGGTTAAAGGAAGTTTCACAGAGGCTTTGTTATAAGTGCATTTAAAAGACATACTAGCTGCACTACTGCAATATTAAAATTCTCTGCTAATTCTGTGTGAAACCCCTAAACATTAACAACACCCCATACTTTGGTTTATATTGAGATATTGCTTGTCTGTTTGGTAGGCCAGGGCCCTTGTGAGGGAGGGTTTGCGTTCAGTGGAAGGTGCTTCACGGGTACGTCTGCCATGCCAGAGCCTCTGAGGGGGCAGATATGAGTTGGGGAGCACGAGCGGGAGGCACATACACACACGGGGCAAGGGCCAGCTCCTGGCTCCAGCACACCAGCGATCAGCCACAACACCGTTTCCTTGAACGACAAACATCGCTTCAGCTACCCTGGGTTATGACTCCAGACATGCCAGTACTGACCTATGTGTGAAATATTAACATGGATAATGGGGAATTATATATGTTTTTTATATATTTATGGTATTTTCCAATTGAATGCAGAAGTATAAGTATGGGTAATATTTGGGATCTTAAAGAACTACTGTCTTATTAATGAAGATACTTTATAAACCTTGGGAAACAAAGAAAAATCAATGAGACAAAGATATCTCAGCACGTTCAGAGAGAGATTTTTGAGTTGCAGGTAGTTACATACAGCTCAGCATTTACAAAACCCACACTAAACCGCTATGAACGTTCCGAATAAACAACCCCCACTTTACAACCCGCGCTAACACAGGAATCCAGCTCGTAGCTAATGAACACATGCCATTTGCCCTACAGTCTACCACAAAGGAGCCTGAATGAGAAGATGAAAGGAACTCAGGATAAAGTTTCATCATCTCTCATCTAGATTTAGAAAATTATGGCCAGCTAATAAGTATAGAATGAATCATACTCCTCTTTAGTAGAGGGCCTCTTCCACAAATAAAGAAGAAACAATAACTAATATTGGCAACGTTGCCTGCCCAGCACAGAACCCCATACAGTGTCCGCCTGGGTCTTCATTTTTACAAACAGAAAGAACGTTCTTGTGCATACCAAAGGTATCTTACATGCAGGACCAGGTGCAGATACATTAAAAGCTGTGGCAGCCCGCCTGCTGATTTCTCTCTTACTGAAAAGCTTAACAAAACAATAAAATTTATTTCTCCTTTTCTCATGAGCATCAGCCCTGCTGGAGTTTAATGCACTTGTCTTCTCATGCATTAGAAAGTGCTTCAGAAGAACAGATGTGGACAACACAGAATTGAACAGAGACGGGAAAAATAGAGAAATGACCACAAGCTAACAAAACGCATGCGAGCATAAACAACTATATATTTTATAACCTCAGTACATCGCACTTTGCCAATTACTCATTTAAGGATTTGGCAGCATAACTGACAGTTACAGTGACCATTATTTTCCAATTGCATAAATTTTTAAATTGAATATATCTTCTGTATAGGGGTGTGGGCAATTTGAAGAGATACAAAGTTCCAGCCCACTGCAATGGAAACCATTTTTGTCTACATCCACACAGCACCAAGACCAGCAGAACCCCACAACCAACTGGAGCCTTTGCATACAGCTATAGTAGACCTAAATATATATATTTATGCTTTTTTAGGCAATTTTTCTGTGACAGAAAATTAGGTCAGAGGCTTACCCATTTTAGATTAACAGCTTGTCTTCAGCTCCTTACCTAACTACCAAGGATATTCTCTAAGGGCACCATGTTGAAGATTATGTCACTTTAAAAGGATTTTAGTGGAGACGCTAATTCATTAAAATTGAGAGCACCTACCCGTGCTTCTAAAAGGCCATCTCATATAACGTCTATATATTAAAAATATGCTCTGGCATTAACAAGCCTTTTTTTTTTTTNGAAATAGAGCTGATACATTCAATGAAGATTTGGGGTTTTGAGCCAAACTCTATACAAGTGGGACATACTGTAGCAATGACATCATCTTTCTCATCCTACAAAAATACATGATAGATACGCTCAACTCACATGGTAATTGTTATGTCTGCCACTGTAGATTGCCCTGTAACTCACCAGCTTGCCTCCTGTTCCTCAACACAATGCTAAGAATTGTGGCTGCTGTTCCTTTCTTTGTTGCTCAGACTCACATTTTGCACCACCTCTTCGATAATGAAATAAACCCACCACCACCAGCTTCCTCCTTCCCCTGATAACTTTGTCCCATGGGTTTCCAAAGCACCCGTAAGGCTCCCCCAAAGGTCACCCCATCACCTCTCACATCAGGGGCAACAAACGACTCATAATGAGCCACGGAGAGAAGACAAGGACATCTGCATGAACAGCTCTAGTGAAAACCCCTAATGTTATAACAAATGCCAAAATACTTTATAGCAAATAAAATGACATCTTTCTGTATGTAAAGACATTCCACAAACAGGAGAGTAAACAGAATGCATTGCATTCTCCTTTGAACTTTGTGTGTGTTTCTTGAAGAAACAGAAACTCTACAGAATTCCAAAACCTTATAAAATGTTAATTGAGCAAAAATTAATTAAATACATCAACTGAGGACATGAATGGCCACGTACAAACTAGAATGAGCACATAAAAATAATTTCAAACCCTATGTACCTTAAGCATCCATATAATTTCTATACATAATTATCAAATTCGTCATGCTAGATACGTTATAATTCCCATTTTATCTAAATTTTATCAAGAAGCCACATTTCTGTGCCACAATGTAAAGTTATACAGGTTACTTTTTGGGGGGTTTTTTGCATTTCATTCTGGAAATAAGTTGAGATTATACAGTTGGGTAATTTAAAGCAGTAGACTTTTTTTACATCTTTAAAGTGGCATATAGTTTAAAGAGATCAGAGTTCTACCGATAAACCTTTTATAGGCATTTAGAATTATTAGCTTATCACTTTTTAGGACCTCCAAATTCATACCTGTCACAAATACACTTTGAAACAGAAGCAATACCCACTTCTTTCCGTTTCAAATGCTAAAGTGATGTTTCAAAAAAACCCTTTTGTTCTGCTCAAAAAGAAATCAAATTAAACACGGAGAAATGCGTAGGTCTCGCACTGTACTGTTATCAGGACTGAACTTGTTAATTTGATGAATTGTCGCAGTTATGCTATGAAGTATGGAAAACGTCTGCAGTGTACAGTAAAAGGAGTTCTGGAGTTTCCAGCTTCCCACTACCACTTTGAAACTCCACAGTCAGCAGTAACTTTCATGCCAGAAAGCTAAAACTCCCTTTTTTGTTTTTTATAGCTCAAGAAGGAGATAATACAAATGCTAGTATACAAGGTTACTTTTCTTTCTGTCCACACTTCCTAAAAAAATCCAAGACAAATTATACTTTCCATATTATCCTAAAACATCAAGATCCCAACCCCTTTTGTAACCATATAATTCCAGACAACTGTACTATTTGATGTCCTACACATACGCCTGTTTTCAGGATCAGGATCCCACAAGTATAAAACTTGACATTTATTTTGGTATACTAACACTTTTAAGACTGCAAGAAATGGGTGATTACTTTGAGCTAATACGTCACATTGACAAGTCTACATATTTTGAGTCATTTACCTAAATAACTCTAAGAAGGTCACACACTCCACATCAGTCAAGAATTTATTCCCAAAATATCCAGGGACCTCAATTCTGTCAGTCTCCATTTTTCCCCCCTGCAATGGAACATTTTCTAAAGAATTCTAATTGATTCACATCTGCATTGAGAACAGATATTTGACCACTTATCTATAGACAAGTAACCGGTAATAAAAATGAAGCTCATTTCTTTCCTTCATTTTCTTTGATTATCACCATGACCCATACAGCTTTAAATTGATCTTCTTGAAAAGACGACCTTGGGAAAAAAGCTCCTAGAAACTTCTTTACTTTGAGGGTGGAAGAGCACTGGAACAGGCTGCCCAGAAAAGTGATGGAGTCTCCGTCTCTGGAGACATTCAAAACCCGCCTGGACACGTTCCTGTGCAACCTGCTCTAGGTGACCCTGCTCTGGCAGAGGGGCTAAGACTAGATGATCTCCAGAGGTCCCTTCCAATCCCTACCATTCTGTGAAACCATGTGTACATTCTGGAGTAACCAAAGTGGGCCTGCTTTTACTTCAGCTCTTTTCCCCTGCCAGCTGCCTAGTGCAGTAGAGCTTACTACCTGTTGCTACCATCAGCAATGCTCAAAAACCATGAGCACCAATTGTTCTTCATGTAGATGCACTTTAGGCACCCTATCTCATTAGTAATCCACAAACAGCCAAAATTGCAGAATTATTTGCATTGCCTAAAGGTGAAATTCCCCATTACAGTCTCCTTCATGAACCAAATAGAGATTCAGAGATTAAGTATTACAAAATTCAGCTCCTGGAGGGAGACGGGTGCACTTATCGCACACCAGCTGCATGGCACAGCTATGCAGCACCTACACAGCTATACACTCAAATCAACTATGCCAACAGTGTGTGCCTGACTCCCCC
The DNA here is from genome assembly GCA_013400035.1 of Rynchops niger. Classification (NCBI taxonomy): domain Eukaryota; kingdom Metazoa; phylum Chordata; class Aves; order Charadriiformes; family Laridae; genus Rynchops; species Rynchops niger. The sequence goes on from VXBH01008057.1 coordinate 880,230, forward strand.
AAGAAAGAACAGAGCTGGCGTTCAGTGCTTCTCCTGAGCTCAAGAGAGCATCCTGGCATTTGCTGTCAAAGATAACAAGTAACAGGCATCTGAATATAGGAGAAAAAGGGGAAGTATAAATTTGTCTTTAGAAAAAAATTAAGGTCATGAGACTTAAATATTTTTTCCAACAAGTGACAATTTGCACATTAGTATTACAGTGGTGCAGGTATTGAATCCCATTAAGAATGAGCCTTCAGGGCACCTCTTTTCTGCCTGTCTTCTGATGGAAATCAATGTGATATATACACATTGCACAAGTTGAATTGCATCCTCCATTTTGTGAGGTAAATGGTCAGTAGCAAATACTTTCCTCATCGATTGCATCTCGTCTTCACTTTTTCATTTGTTAGAAAACAAGGGCAGTTGCATGTTCCAGCTCCGGAGAACATTATGCTGTGACAAAGATTTAAGAACTGAGGATAAGTAGCCTGAAGCTTTAGACATCTAGAGACTTCTTTCTGGTCAAATAAAGAGAAACAAGCAAAATAAGATTGAAATGCATCATCTGCTGCGTGGCACTTACAGCGATGCAAGATTATCACTTCAGAACCCTATTTCTGTCAGCTTTATCTGAACTCTTGTATTATTTGTTTATACATTGGATGCTATGTACAGTGCTTGAGAACGACTGCATGAAAAATGATTTAATGTGTGAGCATTATTAATAGTATCTGGAGGAGGTTGTTTTTGCCTTAAAGAGTAGTTAAATGTGCGTTGGACTCTGGGAATTCTGATCTTAATCCAGCAAAGCGTCTTAAGAGGCTGAAGCCTCTCATATGCTTAAAACTGAGCGCATACGAAAATGTTTTGCCAGGCTACAGTTTTTAATAGCTTCACATATGCTTATAATTAATGCTTGGTGGCTATTTTTCATTATTGGATTTTTGCGAAAACTGCAGGAGACTTGACAGACCTGTCATAATCTGCAGTCACTCAACAAAAACGAAGGCAGCCCACATTAGTGATATTTAAGACCATTCGAGCCTGGTAACAGCAGAAATGCAAGAAGTAAAGGAGAAAACTTCACAGTGCCTGATTAACAAAACAACATATAGTCCTGGTGGTGATCAGAATTGCTAACTACAGCAGGCGAGTCACCTTGCTAAATAGCTGGATAGCAATACTAAAACTGCCAGGGCTTTCACGTAGCTGGCGATCATTGAAGGGATTTGTCCTTTAAAGTTTTCTGCAAGTTTGACTTGAAGTGCTACTAACAGGTGTCCTGAAACAGAAGCCCAGAGAGGAGAAGCAGTATGGGCCCTTGCTTCCCTGAATGAGGGCAAGATGCCCAGGGCAGACAAGAGACTGGTTCCCACCCATCAGAAACTAATTTCTGCCTTTCTCTTTTTAAAAATTTTTCAATTAACTAAACGTTAGGCTGACTGCTTCTTCTTCAAGAGCAAGAGCAGTATGTGCCACGCCATCATGTGCAGAGAAGATGCAATTCGCAGTGGCTATATCATAGAATAGTTTAGGTTGGAAGGGACCTTAAAAATTATCTGGTTCCAACCCCCTGCCCTGGGCAGGGACACCTCCCACTAGACCAGGCTGCTCAAAGCCCCATCCAGCCTGGCCTTGGGCACCTCCAGGGATGGGGCATCCACTTCCAGGTAACCTGTTCCAGTGCCTCACCACCCTCAGAGTGAAAAATTTCTTCCTAATATCTAATCTAAATCTACCCTTTTCCAGTTTGAAGCCATTACCCTTTGTTCTATCACAGCATGCCCTTGTAAAAGTGCATACACTCTGCAGCTGGAAATGGGACTGCAACACCATAGGAATTACCCGTCCTCTACTCAACCTAGCCAACCAAGGCAGGAACCAGAGAGATACAAAACAAAGGGCTTTGGAACAACTTTACAGAAGCCCTAGATATCAGTTGCTGGCATCCAGGCCAGCACACCTTTCCTGCAGCAGTTAGCCATGCTGAATGCAGTAAAACCAGTGTCTGTCACTGCTGCAGTATTTCCTCCAGATTCACAGCAGCTGCCTGTTTGCAGCCATGAGGCACAGCCACCTTCTGAATCCCTTTAAGGTCTCAGGAAAAACCTTCTGCTAAATGAGACTCCTGCTTTGCTACTGCCCCATGGTTACCTTCCAGTGGCAGCACCGGCAGCTGGGCCAGGGCCGCAGCATGGCACACATACACGGGGCCACGCACACCAAGACTGAGTTTACCACCTTCGCTGCAAGTAATAGCCATGAAAACACGTTCGCACCTTCTGTTTTACACTGTATGCTGGGAACATCTATCCGTATCTTATATTTGTATGTATATGTGTCTGCTTTCAGTGCGGGCATATTGCTTAAAAACAGGCAATTCTATTCAAACCAGTTCCCTATACCAAAATTATTCCGGTTTTGTTCAGCTACACTCCTGCCTCCCATTTGTTCAGGAAGACGGGTCACCAGAGACGGAACACCAGGGGAAGCACATGGTAAGGTAAGGCTGGGAAGGGAAGGATTTTAAGGGAGAAGAGCTGTCTACCCCTATCTCTTGATCAGCATGGAGAGAGACATGACAAAGGCATGCAGCAAAAATTTTTACCGGCTTTCCTTACTAACCCTCTAATGAGAAGGAAAATTTAACTTCTAGTTCCTTCTAGGGGTAATTGAATCTTATCTTAATTGAATATCAGAAGATCCACACAACATTGTGCATCAGGAGCCACCAAGCTACAACTGAATAGGTAGGACAGTGGAACCAGGATTGCGTTAAAATCAGAGGGGAAAGGGGGACCCATGGCCAGGACAGAGGCACCAGGTCTGCTGGAGCCTTTTGTGCCTGCTGAGTTCCTTCCACAATGTGATCACAGAATCAATGAGATATTCTGTTTCCCTACAATTCAGGAGCAGGAATGGAAAGAAGTCTTTTTTCAGACCTCTGAAGAGGAGCTCCTAGAAGCTAATACTAACATCCTTAGATAGGTTTGCATAAACGCAGATTCCCCCCCAAAATTGCCACATCATTGAGATCAAATTACGTGATTTTATTACCTGTATAACAACCTTAGTGAAGTCCGGTGTAAATCAGTTTCCACCGCTGGGTTTACCTGTAGGACAGCATTCCCAACTCAGGAACTCTGACCCTCTGCAAACACCACTGACAAAAGACGCCAACCCCAACGGTACAACCCATCCCAAGAAACTATTTTATCAGCCTAGTGCTTTGATTCCAGGCCATTACTCATGATAACTTACAGTGAGAGACAAGATTCTGAAAAATAATGAGCGTGTATACTTTTACCTTACACATCTGAGCAGAAATTAGCCTTTTACTGGCCACAATACCCAGGGAATATCCAAACGCAATAAAAGGTGCGTGTTTCATTTTATACCTCACTCCCCAAAGTCCACTCAAAAACAGAGACAAATGCTGGAGTGCAGTACCCCCCAGGGAAAACAGATACCTACTCAGGCTGTGGGGCTTTGTTCTCACAAGCACAAAAAGAGCCTTTCAGTTTGTAGAGCCAAGACAGAAGAAGAAACAGTGCCAAGGTGGGCTGCTAGTCATCTTCCAGTGAAGTGCTATAGCATACATAGACAGTCAGAAATCAAAGAAAGGAGTCGGAATACAATCTCACTGAAAAACTAAACCAAAAACTTTGGACATGTGGGAAAAATATATTTAACAGATAGAGAAACACTTCAGTTCTGTGGTCACGCATAAACCCCTCCAAGGCTCTGTTTCATCTTTCAGTCCTCATAGGCCTTTTAGCAGGGCTCCAATCTCACATTAATATCAAATCTAACAACTTTGTTGTTTTAAAGACAGCTTCTTGGTGCCAACCAGCTGGAGCTGTCCAGTTCTCTAAGGAAAAAGACATCTCAATAATCAGTCAACTCTGATCTCCCTCTTATTGACATGCAGAGCAAGAAACCCTTGCTTTTAATAATAGGACTTCCTTTCATGCAAAGATAGGGGAAGCTTTCAAAGGATAAATAATTCATCATCTTCCAAGCTCTAAGAATAAATTTGTTCCTTTTCTGTTTTACTTTCCTTCAAGATACGACATCTTAAGAAAGCAGGGGGAAGGAGACCTGCTCTTTGCTTCTAAGGATATAAACACTCTCGATGTTTCATTCTCCACTGAAACAAAACTATAAGATCAATAGACAAGCGCTGAAAAGCTTTTCCCACCAGGCAAAGACTCTGCCATCTAAACAGTCTCTCAAAAGATATAATCTCACAAGCAGCAACAACAAAGAAACATCCAACACATAGCTAGGGAGCATGCTCAGAATAATCTCACATGGGGACAACTCCACAATAAGACATCAAATTAATTAAGCTTGATCATATCACTGACTGGTGACCTATAGTTCTGTTTCCATTCTTTTAAGTTTTATCTGAACTCCAAGGGGATACAGGAAAGTCGTGTTACTTATTGTGCCATTTTTTTTGTAAACAACAAAAAAATATATCTGTAGACCAGTTTGAACAAAAAAAATGCAACATGCTCTATCTGGCAAGCTAGGCTCCATTTATATATGTCTAATGCAGCAAAAAAAACCTGAACAGAGCAATCACCATTTTTCACCAGTGAGCAATAACACCAGCAGGCTCAGCATTTGTGCCCAAAGCTCAGGGGGGCTGTTCTCATGCATGGGGAGTCACTCAGTTCTCGGCCCAATTGCATTTGGCAAAGGATCCAAAAATCAGCTTGGAGATGATTCTCATGGCTCCTGTTTGTACCATGGAAGGAATCACCTTGTATTAGGTTTATTCATGAATCAAAAAAAAGTAGATGCAAAAAACATAAAAGCTGCCATCTGGTCAGTTCAAAGCCAAATCCATCCCAGGAAAGCATTTCTCACAAGGAAGGAGACAATCCCCAAGGATGGCGTGTGAGCAGGAACACCAGAACAAGTATTCCCATCCATCCTGCAGCATTATTCCCTAATACATACTTACTAATTTTTGTCTGGTCACAGTTTACGTTTATTAAAGAATGGAGCTTTTAGTACTTATTTTTAAAAGCTCCCCCAGCATTATGCAGACAGGTCGTTGCCAGCAGCCACAGGATACCAAATGTAAACACTGTTCTGCAGATGACAGGGTAATATTTTCTAATGATAATTTTAAACAATGCATCCCTCTTCAGGAGACTGAAAGTGCATTAATATGAATGATTTGCTGACCAAAGAGGGAGTAGCACCATTTGAAACTTATAGCTGCCTAGTACAAGGTAATGTTGGGGAGGGTGGTGGATAGAATCACTATGAGTCATTAATTTATACCTCAGCACTATGGATTAGTTATTTCCAGCAATACTGACAAGAGAAGTCATGAAAAAAAAAAAATCACTGCCAGACAATTTTTTTAATGACTGTTATTGTCAGCACTACTAATCCAATTAGGACTCTACTAAAATGATAAAGGAAATGCAAGATAAGGCTTCCACAAATAGTCCACCCTATGAACCAGTTTGCTGCTTCGAGCCCAGCTCCGTCTCACTGTGTGCCGGTATCCATGAAACCGCAGCTTTTACAAAAAACGTGTTATGAAAAAGGAAAAAGAAACAAAAAGAAATAAAATGGTTGACGGCAAATACTTTGCACAGCAGCTACTACCATGCTGCTGAGAGGCATTGAAAGTTGAGGAAAGAAAGGAGGAGAGATCATTTACAGTGACAACACTTATTGCTGTGGATGTTATTTTATCTGTAAACTCTGGGAGCAGAGATTCAAAGCCATTATTGAAATGGCATTGAAAATGCACTCAATGCTTCTCTTCACAAAAACTGCAGTTCCAAAATACAGAGGGGTATGCTAGTTCTAAGGATTTATTTTCACCATTTGTGTGGACTTGGGTGGAGGAGAAAGAGGCGGATGTCCTCCCCTACTATACCCTGTTTATTCCTTGTCTCTGTTGGTTTTGCTCCCACCGGAGCAGCAAAGGTGAGGCGAGAGAACCCAGCAACACCAAATTGAGCTATTTAGCTCAGCACACCGTACACATTGTTGATCTAGTATCATGGTGGGCATTCAGCAGTGTCCATTTCAATAACCTCTACATATAGATATGAAAGACAGAGAAACAAAGTTTCCGGTATTCCTGTTTACATTTCCTCTTTATGCCCTGATACAAAAATAAAGACTGTCACTTGTCATATGTAAGGCAAACTTATCTGAGAAAAAAAAAACAAAACAAAAAACAAAACAAAAACACCCCCACATTTGGCCCATTTCAACATCAGCCATAAAGAAGAACTTGAAGAGCTACTACACACCGTGCTGGGAGGAAAAAGATCTGGTGCATACAGCACTACCCCAGCAAAGATTTTTCTGCCTCAGCCCTGTTATACCCCAAGGAGCAAAGAGGCTGCCACAGACACAAACAGGCTGAGCACCCAGCACACAATTACTCCAGGGAGGGAGGGAAGGACCCTGGGCTTTGCTCCTGTTAACCAGAAATGCAGCTGGCAAAAATCTCGTCTCTGCCAACTGCGCACCTAAAGGACTAGAATGCAACTAGGACCCAAAATGACTGCATTAAAATTAGTTCAGGCCATTCTATCCCTACATTATCCATTAAAACATAAGTGTACTCCCCACCTAAAAGATCCTGGGTTTTAAATGCCTCACTGGTATAATCAAATGGCCTAAGCCTATATATTTTACATATATACATGTATATATTTCTTAGCTAGTATATATTTCAAAACAATTTGGCACATACATTTAATTAAAATCCAAAGGGATTACTTCAAAGAAATTTAACCCCATTAGCTTTCCTACCGCAAGGCAAGCTGTCATAATCCCCCTGGAATGCGGGTTCCCCAGCGCAGTGCTGACCCTGCAGCCTTTTAGGCTTCACTTTCCCCAGCACGGTTTTAACATACATACTAACATACGAGGGCACAGGGGATCAAATGCATTTCTCAGGCTGAAACTGGAACCTGTTCCTTAAAACTGAGCTACACTATGTAGCGATCCACACTGCTGTGCACACAGTTTTCCAGCAGGTTTTTCCAGGCCAAGCCTCCTCTCCACACTTTTGCCTGCATATCTGTGTCAGTCAGAGGTCCGGAGCCAGAAGATCAGTGTCAGGAAAAGCTGCCAGAGGTGATAAAAGCTACAGGCAAAACTCCACCAAAGTTTATTCATTTCAGAGAAGAGGAATAAGACAGGCTGACAGAAGTACAGTTTTACCATACCCTTACACCATGTAGAAGATGTGCCATTATAAGCTGAAAGCTATTCCAGATCTGACCCGAGCAGACAAGTGGAGCAATTCATGAGAAATTAATTTCACCAGATGACTGAAAAGACCTTTCATTTCCCAAAGCGAGTGTGCTTTGTTAGGTCACTAGGGTTCGGCTAATTAGACCCTTTTCCTGCTCTTCCAGAATTGAACATATCAAACAAAACTGGTTAGATGAAAGAAGTTTTCACGCAGATACTAGTTTCAGTCTCTCAATATAAATTTGTCCCACATTGAAATAGCTCTCAAAAAAACTGCAAAAACTTGGAACTTTGGTAATAAACTCTGCAGAGGTCAGTCCTAGATACTCTGCTGACTTACTATTTGCACACAGGGGCTTTAGCAGCTTCTAGTTCAGTGCATTTTTCAAGATTTTGGATGTCCAACAGCTCTGTTAGCATCCTAGACAAGTGGCCGTTGTCATTTGTGCAGTGAGTGTGACACAGCGCGGACTGCATGCACCACGGGGTCTGGCTACACGGCCACCAAAAGACCTGCAGTTCCTATAGACTCACCGCTTCAGCTCCTTCCACAAGTGCAAGACAGGCAGGGTGGTTTTGGCCTACTGACACACTGATTTCATTGCACGTGAACCCAAGTTTTTGCCCAGGATTTCTCAAAAGAAAATATGGAAACTTCCTGTGCAGCTCACAGCTCATATAGCTGTACAGCCCCTCGCATCTCCCAGACAACTGCCCCTCTCGGGTTTGGATCATCCCAGCTCAACTCACACTGTTAGCACATAACGATGCTTTTACTATCCCTAAAAGAGGTTCTTCTTATCATGGGGTTCCTTCAGTTCCCCAAAGGAAGTAAGTCTTTGTCCTCTTTCACTCTGTTGAGGGCTTTATTAATGTAGTTTTGGACAAGTAAGACAGGGTGCTTTCTATCAAAAAGTACAGCAGAAATGTCCGTAGTATATCAGATTCCATAGTCTCGGTTTCAAAATCAATAATGCCATTGCCCTCACGTTTTACTCAGCCTCTTTCCAGCATTGAACAGTTCTGCTCTTATATTACCCACTGATGACTCTTTCTCCTGTTTGACACTGTGCCTCTTTTGCGATCTCACAGTTTCTCTCCTAAGCTGCTTTTGCCCCAGCCTCCAGCACAAGACTATCGGAGCAAACTGGCTACAACAGCCCTGGGTATCTGGGTTCTGGCACTGCATCAGCTCTCCTCAGACCCCTCCCCATGTAGAAATCTTTTCAAGTTGTTGTCTGAAGAAGAAAAAGTCTCTTCAGGTCAAGCGTTTTAGTGTTTTACTCTCAAAAGGCACTCAGCGAAAGAGCACATCCACTTCTGTTTGTTGTTGTACCGTGAAACAAGTCAGTCCACTTCTCACCCACATCTCTAAATAAGTGACCCTGTTGTCTTTGATTAATATAGTAGGTTTGAATTCCTCATTCACACACTTACATTTTTTTTAGTGGAAATGACAATGTAGAGCAAGCTTTAAGACAACAGGTTTCACTACACAGGATTAAACAAGCAAACACATACAAAAAAGGGATTTCTCCGCAGAGTTGCAGCCAGGGCTAATGGGACTCCAGAAGGTATTTACACACTATGGGTTTTCTGGATGTGAACCTGGGCTATATCCAAATCCAGCCAAAGCCGGCCTGTCCTGACAAGAGACCCTGGGCAGTCTTACACTGATAACTGTTTCCAAGATCAAGTCAGATCTGGAAAATTGATTCCTTGTGCGCTACAGTAATTAAGTAAGAAAAATCAATGTCTTTTGAACAGCCTGGAGGGACTTGGAGCCCTTTCCCCAAAACTACATTAAAAATAGTTCTGAAAATATTTGGACAAAAAAGTCTAGAGCTTTTCTCACAAACAATCTATAGTGATTGTTAGCCTTCAAGCTAACCAGTTGGACAATAAATAGCAAGAGTTTGGACTAAGTTTAATAGAATTATAGTGAATTATTTTTTCATTATTCTCAGATATATTGTTCTTTTACTGTAAATTATCCGCTCTCACGTTTCATAAAAATTCACTGGAGCAGAAGCACAAAACTAAAACCTTATAAGCAGCTTAACTAGTTCTTATAGAGGTCTTTTAGCGTTTTAATTCAGTTAGCTTGTAGGGTGCACAAGCAGATCTAAAAATAAACGTGCTTCAGAATCTTTCTTCATGTTCAGACCAATCCTTCAACCTCCATGAAAATTCTAGATGTATGAGAAACTCATACTTGGTTCTCCCATGTATATTCTTTACAAGGATCTGTAATTAAAGAGGCAGGGAAGGAGCTTTATACGCTTACCTTTGAAACATGCCATTAGAACGTTTAAGGGAGAACAAAGAGAATCCATGCCCTCAAGCAAAAAATACAAACAAAACAAAGGTTATTTAACGGCTGGAGGTTTATTTTGGTTTCCTTCTAAAAGAGGCATTTTGCATTGTGGTGATTGTGTGGACAGCAGCACCTGGTCATTATATGTTACTGCTGGCTCTAGGCTGGTTTCCAAAATACACCTCAGCTGGGTAAAAAGTGCACACCTGATTTATAGGCTGGAAATGTGGCTAGAAAATGGGCAGCTTGGTTTTGATGATGTTTCTAACAGCAGAAGGTAAGAGTCACGGGCTAACCATTGACGTACTTGCATAAGATACTGTAATGACTCATTGTACAACCCTAAAAAGGCCCGGGGACATTTCAAGAGAGTCTAATTTGCCCCAGAAAGGACAAGGTAGCACACTGAGCAGAGGACCAACATGACCTCAGTATTCCTGCACACTGCAACATGTGCCTGCTCGGGCATTGCACCCGCTGCAGACCCATGAGCAAGACCTTGCAGTCGCCACGTTCACTGTGACGTTACTTTAGACATGGCTGCTCCAAAGATGTTGCATTTTGGGATGTCTCCTATGGTGCTCAATACCAGGAAGAAGTCTGTAAATCGTATGGATTTTTTTTTTCTTCCAAATATGATCACTCCTGTAGCTTTACCCGAACCCTTAATATAATTAACCTAGACAGGACCATACACACAGCAACACAGGGTATTACTAGCAGTGTAAAGCACATGTAGAGCAATGCACACCACAGATCACAGAAAAATATGCTACTTAACATTTAAAGCATCAAAAGATAATTTAAAAAAAAAGAAAAAAAAAAAAAAACAACAATAAAACCACCAAACCTGCTGTCTAACTATCTCGATCCATGCCTATTTAGTAGACTGTGTACTTTCCCCTGGGGAATATTACTGGAAACAGGAAGAGTTTTAACAATCCATTTTTTCTGATTTCTTTACCTCATTCACAACAGGCATGGGAAGAGTAAAGTTATGTCCTGCTGACACCCTGCCCTCCGAAGGGACAAATTCCTACACATCCTCTCTGGCTCCTACAGTGCTGCCATGCTTCAGGTACAAGGAGCAGGATTGTGAAGACAAAGTTTCTTCAGGAACTGCAAAACTGGTAACTTTAAAAGAAAACAAAGACGTATTTTTTCCAAGTTTTAATGCTTCAATATGAAAATCATTTCAACAGAAGCATTTCCAAAATGTTAGGGGAGCAAAGAGAACTGAACTAGAAGAAGCAATAAGAGAATTACACAAAAGAAAGCAGATGATTAAAAAATAGTCTATTAATAGCCACACTTACATTTTTAGATGCTGGCTTCCAGACCTTTCCCCAAAACAGCCTTGAACCTGAATAAGACTTATAAAACTTCACATTTGGAGCGGCCTCATTCAACACAAATGAAAAGGCCCGGTGAAAAAGAGAGATACTGATCTATTTACATGGATTCAAAGCAGTCTGGGACAGTACTGAAGATACCCTGAGGATCAATGCACACTCAGAATAAAAGTGGAACATCAGCAGGAAATATAAATATATAGGATCCTTACACTACTTTGTGCAATGATGAAATTCAGTCTTTCAAAGATGTAAACGTGTGATGATAAAGTCAAGTATTTACGGGTAAGGTTGAAGGGGAAGGGAAATAAGGGAGATGTGCTGGGAGTATGCTATAGACCACCTGACCAGGATGAGGAGACAGATGAAGTATTCTATAAGCGGCTGGCTGAAGTCTTGCAATCGCCAGCCCTTGTTCTGGTTGGGGATTTCAACCTGCCGGGTATCTGCTGGAAATATAACACAGCAGAGAGCAGGCAGGCGAGGAGGCTCCTCGAGTGCATGGAAGATAACTTCCTGACACAACTGGTACGTGAATCTATCAGGGGAAGTGCCTCGCTAGACCTACTGTTGACAAACAGAGAAAGACTAGCGGGAGATGTGGTGGTCGGAGGCCGTCTTGGGTTTAGCGATCATGAAACGGTCAAGTTTTCAATTAAGTAGCGATGTAAGGAGGGGGGTTAGCAAAACCTCCACCTTGGACTTCTGGAGGG
>VXBH01008057.1:892842-951329 GCA_013400035.1 Rynchops niger
CAGAGATTGTAGGTTGTTTGTTTGGACTTGATGATCTCAAAAGGTCCTTTCCAACCATGAAGATTCTGTGATTCTATGACACGCAAGCAGATTTCCTCAAATCTTTAGAGATTCCTGGGTACATCACAAGTCCAACTGTTAGTGGCAACTTGTATAAATGCCTTCTTCCTAATGTTTGATGACAGATCTTGTAAATTGAATAAGCATTTCAAAGATAGCAAAGGGGGAGGTGTTTATTTCTCTATTAGAGAAGCATCTACTGACTATGATGGGGACTTTGTGTAACGCACAGCACAAACCACGTTACCTAAGAATATCCAGCTTTATAGCAATTACTAGCATAGGAATTGCTTCATAAAATAGAAAACACAGAAAGGCTAACTTTAACTGAGGCTGGAATTGCTCACCCAAAATCTTTCCATTTACGAAAAACGCAGCACAATTGTAACAGCATGGACTTGGCCAGCACACAGGTTTCTAAACAAGCTGTTAATATATTAATTGAGATTGCATTATGATTGATTATTAATTTCCTATGTGACTGAATCAATATTCAAAGTCTAAACTTTAAGCACCCTGTTAATTGTGCAAGAAGATGAATGATCTTATAGGTTAGCTTTGTCAAAACCAGTTGCACCATCTGTCAGATATTAATTAGGAAAAGATTTATAAGCACAAATGAATTTGTCACATTTACTAAAGAAAAATGACTTGGCTGATTAAAATTATTTTCTAATGAATATAAATAATAAATATTACTGTAACCTCTTGAACTAGAGATGAAACTTCAATTCAAAAAAAGGGAAGAGACAGACGCATGATTTTAAAGCTCTGGTCAATTTTCATGTATGCCATGTCAGGAAAACGTACTGAAGAAATTTCTTAAAGAAACTGTTTAACTTGCCTTGCATTTTCTTAGTTAGGTCTACAATTCTTCCAGGCCCCAGGTCCTTTTCACAAGGTTCTTCCTAACTGCCTAAACAATTACTGCAGTAACTGATCAGTCAATAGATATTTGCATGTGTACAGAAATAAAATGATGGTTAGCTTTTAAAAAAAAGTAATCAGAGGAACCATTCAGAGAGATAGAGTGCTAAACATAACATTTTGCCCAGACTCTTTTAAAAAATGCAGGTACTATTCAGAAATCGAGGACGTACATTCACACTGAAGTACATGTTAAGATAATCAGGCTATTCTTTCTGAAACAGGATTGAAAAATTCTGCTTTATCTTTTTTTTATATAGTTAATTAATTATTACTTACAATTTGTATTGCATTAGCCCCTAGGAGATTTGCCTGCTTTTACACAGAACTGTTTAGATCAATTCGGTGATAAAGGTTTTTCTAACAATCACATGAAGAATCTTAAATTATGTTCTCAATTTCATAAAAATTCATCTTCCAGCTTCTAATTTTCCACTGGCTTAATCTTAGGGCACATGCTTTACGGAATAAAGCCTTCTGAAATCTCATATTCCACACTGCTTTAAAGACCGGACAAAAAAAAAAAAAAAAACCAACACACACACAAATATACCACCTCCACCCTGTTTGTCTTCCATTTTCTTCAGAAAATGCAGTTCAAATTGTATGTTGTGTTGAACGCCTGCTTGGGCAACAGCTTGGGAGGTGCATCAGCACTGTCTGCTCTAGGTGCTTTGAGGAGCTATGCCACAAGTAGGTAATAGATGTGACTAGGAGCACATACTGCAGAAAATGTGTTGATAAGGCCGTCACACCTGATTGACTCTTGCTGCAGACCTGAGCATCGAACACTGACAGGTCCCCCAAGCTCCGTCGGCCTGAAGGAGCATCAGGGTTACTTTTGGAGAAATAAAGGACACCATTTTTTAAAAAAGATTGCAAAAAAAATATTAAAAAGTAAAAAATTTAAAGTTGCCTTTTCCAAGCTATTAGCTTTTGTGGTCTGCTTCTTTTTGTTGCATCTTCTGGCCAGCAGTACTGACACGCTGTAAATAGTTATGTTGAATGACAGGGCTGTAAGATTTGCCGCACAGCTCTGCAGAGTGCAAACTGCCTTTCCACGCTGTCCTCTTTAATTAGCGCTGCTGCTGCTGTTCAGCAGTGGTAAGATGAGTGGTAACAACAGAAAAAGCAGGGCCAATGTTTCTGTTGGGTTAATTGAAAACGTCTCACAGCTACCTTGGAATAACATTTACAAAACACTCCAAGGCCTTTCAACAGGAATTTTTCTTTAATTCCCCGTCTATAGGCTCACTTAAACAATTCACCTCTGCTGGCTCTTATACATCAATACAGCAAATTTGGGCTGTCTCAGACAAATTTCCAAACAGCTGGAATTTGGCCCTAAGAAAAAGTGAAAACAAGGAGCGCTCTGTACACACGCACATATAGTGGGTTGGTCAGAAAGCACAAGAGCCAGAGGTGGCTCGAGTGGGAAGAATAGAAATAAATTAATGTAAGAAGGGAGGCAAACAGAACACAAGGCTCTTTTGTAGGAAGGGAAAGGAAAGGAGGTTGGTTTGGTCGTGTAATAATGAATTTTTATGCACTCGGAGGCAAATGTTAATGGTGAAACCTGTAACAGGCAACTCAGGCCAGCTGAAGCAGCATGAAAGAGAAGATGTGATCCTTTCTTGTTGTCCTCAGAACCACCACACCGCTCTTGGCCTCAGTGGCCATTTACAGCAGTATTAGTAAGAGGGTATAAATTGCCATCCTGTCGGCAATATTACCAGCGCTCAAGTTAACAGAAGCCTAAACAACAGAAGGACCTTAAGTGATGTTAATAAAAAGACGTTCTCTCTCTCTTGCAAAGAGGTGATGTTGATCGCTGCTCTTGATCTGGGGGGTGGACTTGGAGAACGCTGTGCATTAGCAAGCATGAGAACAGATGGGCGAGAAGAGAAAAAGAAATTTTATACTGTCTCTGTCCTCAAGCACAGTTTAGGGCAACTTCAAGGGTTGTAATGCAATGAATAATCTAACTTTTTTTTTTCCCTAAGTGCAGAAAAAATTAGAAACAGGGCTCCACTTCATGCAAACCAGAGAATTTGCTCTTTTCCTTCTACCCATTTATTTTATGCAGCAATCTGTTCTATTACCATTTTAATAATTATCAAACAACACCTTTTTTTTTTTCCCCCCCCGAGAAGCAGGACTAATGAAGTCTGGCTCCTGATTCATCTGTATCCTCTGACCCTTGCCCCTCTGTTTTCTTCTGTTTCCACACTCTTTCCAGCTCTCTCCTGACACTTCCACCAGACTGAGACTAGTCTGAAGCTGCCCGTGGACTGGCCAGGCTGTGAATTATCTCTTCCTCAGCAGCAGCACTAATGTACATCTCTCCACTCCCCCCTATTGCAAACTTTGAAACAAAACCAAAAAAATTAAGATACCTACTATTTTCTAATTAGGTTGCAGTTGACCCCCATTCAAAATTTATGCAGGGAAAGGAGGAAACTTACAGACAAATTGCACCATCATATAAAGTCTCATTTCCCATGGAAAGAAACATGCCTAAAAGTACTTAAATATAACTTGTCAGATTCACATACCAGTGTGGACAGGACTGCTAATTCTCAACAAAAACAAAGCTAGACGATGGAAAGAGAATCTGATCTGGAAAGAGAATTTAAAGGACATAACACATTTTCAGTGATGTTAAATCAAGGATGAATCCAAAGAGAAGGACAGCAAGATCAACAGGGAGGAAAAAAAAAAAATCTAGCGGGCAAAGTACAAAGTTTATCTTCTGTTCTCAAAGTTGACTTGAAAAAAGTCATACCAACAGTACATTACAGTTAACAGAAATCTGTTGGATTTCTCTGACGCTAACCACAACTCAAAATCTGCTTTAAAACGTTCATCAACAATCACTTGGATGAGCAGCGCAGGTAAGTGCAAATCTTAGCAGCAGGATAACGAGAGGGTCATAGGTAACTTTTGTACTTGATGTTTTAAACACTGATCAGCATGATCCTTCAGATCAGTTCCCAGTGAGTGGCCTGTAAGATGTAGAGTTTAACATACAGCTAATTAAAACGTGTAACGGCCTTGAAATATCTTGATACTCCATTGGCGGGGGGGACGGACGGACACCAACAACTTGGGGTTTTGCAGAAAACAAGAAAAGCTTAATTCAAGAATCAACCCAAAGAAATCATTTACGCAGCCTTCATTTTTCTTATCCTACCTAAAAAAATTTGTCTGAGATTTAAAAATACTTCAGGTATTATGTGTTTCATTTATAGTTTAGGGTGACATGCACACAGACTATTTACTTGAATAAAGCTAAGCACAACCATTTCAAAAAGGGTTTCATAGTTTGTGACTTATGCTTTACGCTGCTCTGGAAGATGTTAAAAGGCTTTGTCTTTTATGCTAATCCTTAGTTACGAGACTCTACCTTTAGTTGTATAACTACTACGCATGCACATTTATAGCAGGAGTCTGGTGCCCTTTCCCTGCCCACTGAGATCACCTTAGATACATAGCATGGAACTAGAATAGCACCATTGTAGACTTGAACATGGGTATTTTCTTATTAAAACCTGGTTCTCCTCTGCCGTAGTTAAAGCCTTCTTTTTGGTACCATCAATAATCCATCCCAGAAATCCAAGATACATGTATTTGTTCTGAAAGTGCTTACTGATACGCACCTGTGGTCCAGCTTTACCCCCACCATAAGCTCCGGGACTCTCCTTAGGAGGAGCTCCGACCACCACACTCCCTTTGTAAAACAAAGGCAGTCGCAGACTGCAGGCACATGCAGTAGTCTCAGAGGGAAGGTGTTGCTACAGATATATTACCACTAGGTGGAATTCCACCTCCTTCCTGGCAAGTTATCAAAATGTATTCACTCCACTACAATCATTATAAATACCAGTGGTCCAACCAGTGACAGAGTTTTCTCCAGACATTTTCCTCAATAAAACCCAGCAAAAAAAATACCAAAAACCCATGCTGTATCATGAGACTCAACAAGAAACAAAATTAAAAAATTTATTTTTTTTAAATATCTCATATTTACTCTGAAGTCCAGGTAATGACTGCAACCAATTCAAAATATGTCTTGGAAAAAGTAATGATAAATTTACAAAAAATAAACTGTGGTCACCACCATTCTAATTGGTATCTCCTTTGAAATGGTGCTAAATGGGTAGAGCTGCATTACCAGCTGCTAGTGAGGGCAGGAGCAGGACACAATCTGCAGGAGTCTTGTAGGACCACATAACTACATTATATCTTTACCACCAGTTAAATGTGCAGCAGTCGCCAGTCCGGTAGAAACCATGCACGTGCAGAGGGCTAACTGCCCGAGGACCTCACAGCCACATGGCAAGCAGAGCACTCCAGATTGTGCCATAGTGCACAACTTCAACTTTGGTTTGATCATGAGAAAAACAGTTTCACGTGTACCAATGGAGTGCTCAAGTGCCCATCACAACCCAAATTCGGACCAAAAAGAACACTCAATAGGTAAAGTGAGCAACACTCAGTGAAACCTAGATATATAAGCAAAAAATAATCCTGATAAAATCTTGGACTTTGTTGAAAATGGGCAGGACTGCCAATCACTTCTAAAATCGGTTAGGTTATAGAATAAACCAATCCAAAAATTAACCAAAGAAGTCAGAATAAAACTCTGTGAATCCATGGACTTCCTGTTGTATGAGAAAAATGCTATTCCCCAAGCAGAGACAGCAAATACCCTAAATGCAAGAGACTGACAGCCCTTGTTCGTTTCTTTCTTTCTGCTGTCTTTCCCACTTATGGGACCATGTTTTCATTTTCTCCGGTACTGCACGGTTTAAATGTACCCCCTGATGGAACACCATTAAAAGCAATGGAAAGAATTGCTCCATCTGCTTTCAGAGAGAAAAATAAAAAGTCCAAGTTTCTGTCCTTTCAGAAAAGCACTATCTTCTCTTCAACATCATCTGTTTGTAAAGACTCCTTTGAGAATCCTAAAAGCTTATGGAGTCCTTCAAGAAGCAAAACAGTGACTCTACTTTGCTGGGATTCAGAGGCCCGACTTCAAGAAAAGTAGGTATTCTGAAGTTGAATTGAGGGTATTTATTTTTCCTCACAAATATATATTCCTCTTTTTCTTTCTGTTCTGCTGCTTCTAATTTAATGGAGAAAATTAAACAGTAATTTCAGCCAGGTCCTGCTGTTCTATTCAAATCCACTTTCATCAGATTATCACTTCCAGCAGTGATAAAAATATTAATGATTTTTTCAAAGGGAGTGTTGTATTTAAATATTTCAAAACTATTGGTTTGTTTGTGTCAATGAGAAGGAAACATATTGACTGGAAGCTGCAGCTAACGCTGCCTTTTATAAATCTCCTGTCAGGCAAAGAATGGCTCTCCGTAGATTCCAATATGATGTAGAGCTCTAAAGCAAACACTCCTATTGCCAAGAGGCTCAAAGGGAACTGCCACCGCAATATCGTGGGATGAATAGCGGGATTTTAGTTTATCTTCTCCACCATAGAAGCTGCGCAAAAAAGAGGAGATGGCTCAGAATGCTTCAAGGAGAAAGTTGATTGATTTACTGAAATGCCAACACCTCTAGATAAGCAAAACTGGTACGTTGAAGTTTACAGGCAATTTCATTAGATGACAGCACAGCAGAGACAATGCGTTTGAAGCCTGCTCTTACCGGCACTCGGACTCTTACTTCAGTGCAGAATTGCACATACATACGCACATGTTGCATGGGAATATACAACTTATACAGCATTCTGGCTTCAGTGTCTGTGAAGTCTACAAGTACATTTTCAGCTATCCAGTGTAAAAACAATGTAAGGTCTACAGCTACGACAGAAAGCGTAAACATAAGAAAAATATACCTTAGCATGATCTAAGCATTCCTAACTGCATAGTAGGAGAAGCAAAGAAATAAACCAGCAACACATGACAATTTACCTGATTTAATCTCTTATTATGATTCGTTCAGACTAACTTCTGTGAGTTTTAGCCCTGTTTGCACAAGTTCAGCAAGCACTTTGGGAGCTGCACATCATGGTATACTTCACAATTTTTTTTTTTTNATATTCTGACTTACTAGTCATTGTGGCATCAAGTCTTTCAAGAACCAGCAGAAACAGGTCAGAGAAAGTGCTGCCCTATGCCCAAGAATCACCTCATTGCTTACAAAAAGATGCTTTTATTGGGTTTATGCAACCACAGAGACTGCAGGAGTTTGGGTTTCTACCATCACGCGTAAGATATGGTTTTACTGAGGTGCCCTGGCCACGTATAATCTGCAAGATGTAGTGCTGCTTGTCACATGGAAAAACTGCTCATCTCACACGGTTCAAATCAAATCAGGATTGAAGGAGTTTATTGATTCGTTAATGACGTGTAATTAACCAGCAATCAGTGAACTATACATTCAGGATCAGTATCAGCAACAGAAAGGACAAACCACAGCACTGGACTATTTCAAAACCTTCATAAAGTAAAAGTAAGTTTCTAGCTACCCTTCTACAACTAAATCCTAACAACTGCACAGAGACACGTGGGCACACGCTCGCTGTGGTGAGTGTGGCTCCCCTTCCCACGGGACCCCCAGCCTCTCCTGTCCCACACTGCTCCCCACAGCAGCAGACAATTTTAAGTTTTCCTGCCACACATGATGGGTTCACACTCCCATGCCCCATCCCAACAGCTGCTGCCATCCAGGCCGTTCTTCCTGGGATGAGCAACGAGAGGTACCCAATGCTACTTTCTCTGCATTTCACAGGTTGAACAGTTCAAGTTTTAAAGTTCTGACCTTAATTAATTAGAAAAAGTTGTCTCCTGAGATTTCAGGCCACTGAGACCAGCAAAGACTCCCTCTCCACATGCAGGCAAAGCGGGGATCCCTGGTGCCCCTAAACATGCAGGCTCCAGTCAATGCTTCCTCTAGGAGAAACACATCCAGCCCCTCTCCACCAGACACTTTACCCTGTGTCCAAAATAGCCAAGTTCACAAAGCAGCGTTTTTGGGGTCTGGTAACATGAGTCTTCTCCAGACATCTATTTTCATAAAATTTATGTGAACCATCTTAGTTTGAAGTTGCAGCTGTGCAGATAGGTAGAGCTGAAATTGGTTGTGGGGCTCAACAGTGATTAATACAGACACGCGCCCACACAGTCTGACACCGCAAGGTTGGTTCCTGAGCAAAATGTTTTAACACAAGAAGAAATAGAGCACCTTGAGATTATAAAGGCTCGGTCAGGAAGGACATTTCTTTTGTAACAAGGAAGAACACTGCAGCAAGAGTAGCTTCCCCACTGACCATGTAGTGGAGCACCATCTCCCAAGGACCCATCACGGAGATGCCACACAGAGCTAAAGCTTGCAGCTGAGCTCCAACAGAAGCGTTAATACCAGGCACCTTTTAAGAGACACCTGGTTATCATTTTGCAAAACATCAGGAAACAGGATTTGGCAAAATCTTGCAATCACTTCTAAAACTACCAGGCAGTAAATCCGCAGTTGTTCTCTGTGCAGATTTCCCCATGCTGCTGCTCTTACTCATACAAGCACCTGCAAAACTACTGCAAAAACACATATCCCCTGCAAATACTAGTTATTATGAAAAATCCTGCAATCTAATAAGCAATTTTTTTTTTTTTATGGAGTTTATTCACACTGAACTAATGTATTCGACAAACGAAATTCTGTTCATAGCTCTCCAGGAGCAATTGTTTTGATTACAAATTAAAGTAATTTCGTCACTTTCTGTTCCCCAAGTTCCTTTCCTATGCAAGTCTTCAAAATACTTTTTTTTTTTTAAGAAACATTTTACCACTCTAGTGAATGCTTTTATTTCCTGTGCCAAAATCCCACGGGAAGCAAAGGAATAATAATTAAAATATATACTTGTCTGAATTTTTAATTAATAACATGCTCTGTTTGTTCCCTTTGCTTTATTGACAAATACTTCAATCACATTCATTAAAAGGTTCAAAGAATTTTGTAACAGATCTATCACACCCATCTGCTGTTCCCTGAGGATATACCTCCTACCAGCCACACAGAATCCTGATCTCTGCTTTATGTGCCACCAACCATCTTGTTTGCTGTTGAGCAGGCTGACATGGATAGAGGACTGATGTCTAATTTAAGTTGCAGAAAGTCAGAAATCCCTGGAAACTAAGGAGTTTCCTTCCAGAAAATCTCTAGACTATCTGAGCTCAAAGTACAGCATAGTAAAACGGACCCAGAAATCAAACAAGGCTTAGGTTTTAAAGAAGCATGACGTTTTAAAAAGGGCATGCCACTCAAGTAATAAGCTGGTTTCTGGTTCAATTTTTCAGAATATCTGCTCAGCTGCTGGACACTTTCTGAAGAAGATTAAAATAAACCTTCATCCTCTGCTACAGGCTCTGGTTACCAGTTTCTGATTTATTATCCATTTATTTGGAGCAGAGGAATTGCCTCTAGTCCTCTTATTCTCATCCCAGCCATCTACCCTCTCTATATATGTGGATGGCAGAAACGGCTCCATGTTCTTTCAGATGGGGCAATGTTTTTAACCTTGATGAGTTTAAGTGACAGGAGGGAAGCACTGCTGCAGTAGAGAACAGTTTCTTTCTTGCCTTTATTGCTTTCCAGGACTGTAAATCTACCAAAGTCTAACCTAGTTTCCCCAACTTGTTGTTCACAAAAACCTCGTATTCGGTTTCAGATCACACCTGGCAAAAAGAAACACGCACTACTCCAGACAAACAACCCTACTTATTATCTACACAAACAAAAACTTGGTTTTCAATTAAGTTTTGTTTCGTGTGGGCAGAGCTGTACACCGCAATATAACCTGTGCTATAACAACATAACCACAGCACAAAAATGTTTAGTGCTTCGAAATGGAGTAAAAAAATAGGAAAATATGTCAATCGAGCACTTTTGGAAGTAGAAAATAAGTGTAATAAAATAGAGGAAAATCTTTAAAATCCTGCAGCCCTAAAACACCAGCATAGCTTTCAGTGTAGCCCCGTGGCCGGAGTCGCAGGGAAGCAGCTCTCTGATAGCTGGCATCAGCAGTAGAAAGAAGAAAGAAACAGGAAGGGAGGAGAGCTTGTCCTGTGCATTTGTTATCTGCCTTTGTAGATATGTCTTTTCATTAAAAATGCATTTAAGCTTACGCTCCTTGTTACACAGCACAAGAACAGAACTGTATTTAATTTCCCTGAAGTGAGGCACCTTCCTGAGGACAGCCTCTTCCCAACAGCCTTGAAAGAGCACATACATCACAAGAGGAGAAGTGGGAAGTGCGCTGCTGTTTTGCAGATACACAGGAATTTCTGGTAGCCCCGACTGCCACCTGGTGCTCCCCCCACCCCCATCATAATGACAGAAGGGAAGCAGGGAAGCTGGCACCCTCAACCAGAGGTGGGTAGTAGTCAAGTTCGGGATTCCCACCAGAGCTGCAGAAGACGGCGATGGAGCTGAGGGTGTCCGTGTGAGGATCTCCCTTTTCAACTGCCCAGGTGGCTGAAAGTAAAGAGCTGGAAGAGCAGAGCAGTCGGACTGCAGCATCGCAGGCTTCACTCCTGGGCTTGGAGGCAGCAGGATAACGGCACAAAGGCTATGTCATGTCACCATTGGAGGCACCAATGCAACACAACCAAGCACTGAAGCATCGTTCACAGCAGCCAAGCAAAAGTTACCCTTGGCATCTGGAGGCAGGCTTCCAGATGCACCTGGGATTTCACTATCAACTGGTAATAAGCAGCAAAGTGAAGCTAATCAGGAAGGTGGGAAAGTATTACGTCAAAAGGCACAACACAGCCGTTTCTGCATGGGATTACACAAGTATCATGCCGTGACCAAATTAATGATCTGTATCCATTCATAGCCCAGGAATGAACTCCCATCTGCTTGGGAAATGCCAGGCCAGCATGCCCAAAGCACACACGAGCCACTAGACATCCGACCCAGAGCAACCCTGGAGATACAGGGAGAGAGAGAAGGTGTTCCTTACTGTTGCCAATATAGCACTGCTTTATTGCTGTTAACTCTGTGTGCCTTTCCCTCTTCAAGAACATTTTGTTTTACTTCCTATAGCATCAGTACTAATGAGAGAAGAATATTTGCTTAGATTTTTAGGGGATTTTAGGGCATGAACAAGGTCTCCAGGCAGACACCAATCAGAGGAGCTTCAAGAGGAGCCCTGGAAGTATCTGAGACTTACTATTGCTTCCAACACCATCTAATACGAATTTTACCGGCGTAACAGACTGTTTATTGTCCCAGCAACCTGAACTTGTATTGAAAATAATGCTTCTCCTTATAGTTGAATGTGTGTGCTTTATATTTTCGCTTGTGTCTGCTATAAAAATTTTAGATACTATTTGCCAATAGCTAGTCAATATCTTGCTTGAGGAAATGCTGTATTTATTCGTAAAATAATTTTGCCTTGCATACGGGACTGAGATACTGAGAAAAACTGCAATAGGTTGAAGTGATATGCTAAGTCCTGTAATGAAGTACATTTTTCGAAACCTGAAGTCACATACTGTCAATAAGCATTGCCATTTAGCTAAAGACGCCATTTCTCTGGAAGTTAGATAAAATGCAATCAATAAGATCACTGCAGCAATATTATCCCTTGTGCTGATGAAATGAGACAGCTTACTTTAAAGGTAAGTTGTAAATAGAAAACCAATTATTAAGCAGAGAAAGCAAATTTTGCCTTGTTGGACTGATATAGCCCTGCAGCCATCAGCATACAGTGCAAGCTTGATGAATGAACAATGCCATACAAGGCAAGATGCAATAAATATTTCTAATACTGTGTCACAGAAATTGGATTGCTTCACTCCCCTCTTGTTCCTGACTCACAAACTGCCAGCAAATCTCTAAGATCGCTTCTGTCTAAGTTATGAAGGCAGCCGAGGAACCAATAAAACCCTGCATACAGCACTACTGATGTTTCATGAGATGGTGTGGTAGAGCATCCAAAGTTCAAGCCCTGGATCATAAAAGTGATCAGGAAGGGGAAAAACAGTTTAAGTTAGGTGTGATCAGCTGAGAGGCACAACTGTAGGATGACATCCCTCAGCCTCACACTACAGTGACTACAGCAGCACGCTTTTCTCCGACTGCTTACAGTGCCCAGCACAATCACCACAGCGAGCTCCATTGCTAAGCCAGTTTAGTCCTAGTAGTCAACAGCAGAACATTTTCCATAGAGTCACGTATTAAGATCTTGGCTTGAAACCACTCTAACACCAGTTAATTATTAATTGCTGCATAAACCAGTATTTTGAAACACGGGTTACAAACTGCACAAAAGAGAACACTATGTGTTATTATTACCTGAAAACAAAAGTTGTAGGCCACCATCATGTATCATCAAGTGAAAGGAGATGCAGCACAAGGACCAGACCAAGCAGCCGGACAGACCACAGGCAAGTGAATAAGCAGCACCCTTAGGAAAACAAGGGTGAACTAGGTTCACCAGGCAGTCTGCTAAAGCCAAGCAGCACCACTTGCAATGAATTACACATCTGAAAATGCCACACACTATTAAACATCTGCCTGACAGATACCCAACAGGCTGACCAAAGTCCATGGGAAGTTTTCTGTGACTTCAGTACAACCTGGTCCTAACTCTCACTGGGTTTAAAAGAATCCTTTTTGTCTTTTCAATGCAACCTTGGAATAGACTTGAAGTAGAAGGAATGAGGTCTTATTTAAGGCTTGAGTCAAATCACAAGAAAAGTAGTTGTCTGAGGAGGAAGACATCTCCTCAAGAAGGGAAGATACATTGCAACAGAGAACCGCACAGCATTTTTATATAGCTCTTACAAACCAGACCTTGATCCCATTTCAAAACTTTTAGAGTCTTCTGGAATTTGAGTGAATAAACAATTACAACAACTGACAAAGCCTTCAATAAATCACAGCACTCCATCAATCCTAAGCAGTGTAGTCCATCAGTTAAAACTGATATAAGACATACAAAAGGCGCAAGGATAAACCACCACTCCAAGAAATAAATTTTAATCCCTCTTCCTATTCAAACAGGGGACAGGAAGGTTAGGTACGAGAAGTCACATAAATTAAACACAAGAGGGTGGGGAAGGGAACAAAATCACTACATTCCCGGCCTCGAAAGCTAAAGGCAGTACTATGATTAAATAATTAAACTGTCTCACCTTGTGCAGTCAAGCTAAATTTCAACAGGAGCAATTAATCTTCATGTGGTCTTTTATACCCTGCCCTATCTGTACTTTCAGCCAAAGTAAAACATTTCCTCATGTTGCCTCTTTCTTTCCAAAAGGTATAAATATATGAGGAAAGAATAACTTCTCATTTAAATCAAATCAATGCCATTTACAAGGTTGTGATTCAAACATAAAGACTTGTCCTTGCGAGACTTTTCAGACACATTTGTAGAGCTTAATGCAGGATCAGAAATAGTTTGCTCTTCCTGAAAAAGCATTGAATATTTCAAAAGATTTCCTATACTATGTCATGAGGTTTTTTCCATAAACAAACGGAAAACAGGCACAAAGCTGGAGACCATCGACAGTTGAAAGCCTAAGGTCTCATCTGTTATGTGAGATACCAGTCCCAAGTCCCTTTGATGAATTGGGGAAACCACATTGGTCTCAGCCAAGATGGTATTTTCTTTTTTTCCTCATATGTTACTCCCAACTTAAGAAACTTGTCCTGATCTAAGACATTCTTAACAAAGGTTTGGCTTTCCGGACTTAAGCTTTTTGAAAAAAGAAGAAAAAAAAAAAAATCTGTTTTGCCAAGTTCCTGCCTGACTGCTGTTAAGCTACAGGAACTGATGCTCCATAAACACAACGTGATGGACAACGTACAGACAGACCACCACAAATCCCCGAAGGCTTGTTCTACTGCTGTTCCCACAGCACCAGCAAGTCCTGTATTGCACTCAAACACTCACAAGCATTAGGCAAACAAGACAACATTGACATGAAATGGCCTGAGCCAAACCATGGGTTCAAAATCGCATACTAAGGGAAGGGTATCACATGGCAAGGGAACTGTATTGAACCTCAGCTGCAATACCAAGGCAAACTTTATGCAAAAGTAGCTTTGAGCATCAATATTTGGGCCTGTGTCTGGACTACAAACACTTTGACCACCTCTTTGTGAAGCGCCACGGCTTCATGTCACATAAGCCCACTTACAGAAAGTCTGAGAACTCCTTTTGGACCATGCATGGTACTAACAGAAAGGGAGTAATGAAGAACTTGTAGGAAAAGGTAGCACACACATTGCATCAGCCAGCAGCAGCCTGCTGGAACGCAGAGCTGACCACTGCCAGCTACCACGCTCTCACCTAACCTGGCACTGAGGCCACATGTTTACTTTTCTGGCCGAAGGTACAATTCAGGTTTGAATGAGATGAGGTCAAGAGTGGCAGCAGCAGAAAAGACAGGGGGAAATAAATGGAAGGAAAGTAGAGAAGGGCTTTTCAACCTCCTCCTCCTCCCTGCAGCCTGGAACCATTGCTTATACAGCTCTCAACAGGCACAGCTGGACCGACAGGGTTCTTAGGCTGCTTGTTTTAAGAGGCAACTTGCAGGCAAAGCATGCTTCCAATTTAATCTTTTAGCTGCTCGTTTTAAATGAATACTCTGTGTGTCTGTTTAGAAGCAGAAAAGATGAGAAGGAGATGGAAAAGCAAGGAATAACAGGAGATCATGGGGCAGAAGGGGAAAAAATAGTAGTTTTCCATTTCAGGAGTTTATTAATTATCCAGTATGGCATATCCTGGCATCTCTCAGTGCTTTAGTACTATACTTTACACACTCTGACAGGGAATACATACAAACAACAACAAAAAAAAAAACAACCAACCACCACACTTTCTTTTCTCTCCCCCCACCCCCCCCCAGCCCCAGCAATCATGAACAGTATTCCGGGTTGGGGTTTCTTTTGCTTTTTTCCTTGGGTTTTTCCTCTCTCATTCATTTTGTCCCTGTACCCCTGCCCCCCATGCATACTTTTTTATTTTATTTTACTCCCTTTGTCATGTTTTCCATTAATGAAGGAGTAAAGGCTAAGCCTCCTCTCATTCAAAGTGCAATGCTGCCCTCCAGAGCTGTCAGGATGAAAGCTGCTTCAGGAAGCACGAAACCAGCTCAGAGTAAACCACAGTCGTTCAGCTGAGATTGCTGAATCTAGTATCATATTTATTCTCTGGATTGGAAGCCAGTCTGCGCGGACATGTTATCTGGCTTAGCCTGGTTTAGTGACAATCATTTTGCCAGCTCATCCACATATACAATCTGTGCACCGACTGCAAAGCAAACAAGGGACTTTTCCCTTGTGTAAGACTGTGGAAAAATTCCAACTAATAAATTAAGTCATCGCTTCTTAAAGTCACTCAAAATACGGAATGATCTTATAACTTTTCAGTTGGAAGGCTCATTCAGAAAATATTTACTTAGAAGCCAAGCTCCAGAAGAATCAGTATTTGGGCCTGACAGGAATTCAGTTACCGAAAAAATGTATTTGATTTTAGATTGTTCTTTATTCTTAGTCCTGGGAATAAATGTTCCTACTGAAACTCCTGAAAATGATGGTGCTGTATCATAGCATATCAGGCATCTGCTTTCCACAAGGGATAAAATTTTAGCTATAATTGGAGAATAAAATTACTTCAATGATTTATAATGAAAAAAATGCACGCCTGGAATATTGTTAGAGTTCTGCCTGGAAGAGCTGCCTTGTTTATCACCTGCAAAACCATAATGTACAACTTGCAAAGAGCTTTCATTTTCTGTAACACTAGGTTCCAAGTCAGCGATTTTCACTAACTTAAAAGATGCATCCCCACAAAAAGCAGACCTCCCCTCTTCTTTTCATTAATATCTCTTCCTAATGGCTTCCAGGAGGTAAAAAGCAACAGCAACAACAAATAACATGGTTTCCAAGCTGTTTTCTTTCACCTCTGAAGTCTGATGAAAAAAGTCTAGAGAGGAGCTTAAACATTAATATACAGACGTGGATTTCAAGCCCCTGCAGAAAAGTCTGAGCGTGATGGTACGCAGCCATTAATATCTTAGAAGGCTACATCAAATTTCATTGTCAGGATTTATCTGAATTCTTGCAAAGCTCAAGACTATTCCAGTGCAGGAAGACAAGAGGAAAGCAAGGCGAGGGCTGGTTCAGAGCTACCATGTAGGGAAAGAGAAGAAGAAAATAAACCCTAAAAATTTCACATAGCTGATTTGTATTTATTTTTCCTTCTAAGTGACTAGGGTAAAATAGCTGCCTTCCTTTTCATGACACCGCCAACCCCAGAGCTTGTTGTTTAATTCTCTCATCAATGTGCAGATGTTCTTAACTCCTTCACACGCAATCTGTGATGGGTCAAACCCTTGCTGGTATAGGTCAGCTCACTTCAACAGAAACACACCAGGGAATACGGCCCTGATTATTTTGCCAAAGAAAGCTGCATTGCCAAGCAAGCATAGCTCCCTAATGTTTGGAATTAAATGCATCTAGGCCATTTGCACCATTCCGCACAGAAGTATTCAACCCTTTCAAACATACAGCTCTTCAGATACAGGGACCAGAGAGGCAGGTCAGAAGCCTCACGTCAAACATCACGACACAAGGATGCTGTGTCACAACACAGAGATCCTAAGGGCTAACCTGAGCTTCCCCTGAAGCAGATGTGTTAGAAACAAACCCAAGGCAAGATTTACAGGTTGAGCCCAGCATAAGCATTTTATGATTCACACGTTTACTGCCGATTTTAAATGCCAAGCAGGGCAAACGAGAAGACTGGGAAGTGCCCCCAGCTCACCCAGTTCAGGAAGAGAAGGAGAGACCTTCCTCCACCCAGCAGCATGCCAGCAGGCTGAGCGCAGCGCTGGGAGAAGTCCCCTACCAATTGCTGCACTACCTGGTGACCCGGGGTTAATTGCTCTGCACTTTGCAGCTCCACTTTCCAGCCTTCAAAAACTGAGAAAAATGCTTATTAATACTTATACAGCCTCTGCAAAGTGCCAAGATGATCTCTGAAAGAAAACCATTAAATAAGCAGACCTGGAAGACAAACAGAAAGAACACCAGGATGTGTCTTGATTGTTGATTATCTGTCGAAGAATGCAAAGTTTCTGCTAAATTTTAATTAAGATACCAATTTGCCAAGCTTTAAGGGTTTGCTACACCATAATTTACCTCCCTCATGCCATTCAGTCACTTACTCCTCACACATCATAGACTAGATATTTCATCCCGTCTATCTGCATACTTTTTAGGTGCTAAAAACAATCATGATGTAGGAAAACATGCAATTTTAAACCAGATATTTTAATTAATGTTACAGGAATATATTTTATCCACAGCTTTGGGCAATGGGACAAAGCTGATGGCTCTGTGAGCATCTTTTCATAACTGTAACACTGAAGTTTGGACACCACCATTTTTTCCCCATCACACTTTTTTCCATTTTTACTTAATTTAGATTTTTTTTTTTTTTTTGCTTAGTTAGTGCAATTTTTTATATCTCACTTGCCCCATTTCAGGCGTTTCTGTTAGCTATAAAACCTTAATAGAAATACTGCGTGGCTTAAATTTCTTGCTCTAAAACCACAAATCATGAACATACACCAAGGGTATCATATTTAATGTAGAGGGACAAGAATTCAATTAAAGTATTTGCCATATTCCAACCTAGACTCCACTGAGAACAACAGTTGGAGTTGAAAAATGGATGACAGCTTTTTTAATTATTATTATCTGTTTTAAAGACCAATTTTCCAGATTGTCTCCAGATGGTGGAATTTTAAAGCCAATTTACCTATTCCCTTCACTGAGAGTGTTGCAGTGGTTTTCTTCAGAAAGCTCTAGTATTTGTAAAATTATAAACTGTTTCCAATAAGAATAATCCAGTCAAAAGAAATGCCTGTTTTTTAAATTAGTATTATGTTAGATAATTATGGTCCAGTCTTGTAACCCTCTCTGCATTCATGAATTCTGAAGTGTTGCTAGCAGTGCTTGGGCCTTATCCAGTTCTCTTTGTGGCTCCTCATTTCACGTAAAATATTAGCAGTGATTTTGCTGGCCTTTCTTAATACAAGGACCCTTCTTTTTTAATTTAATAAAACAAATGTTACCTTTCCATATAAAGTTTCAGTAGTACCCTACAGCAATCCAGAGAAGGAATATCTATGGATAGCCCATATGTGGAAAGCCCATATTTCAAAAATAAAGCTGTGGCTACTCTTTAAAAACATCTCTTCTACGAGACACATCCAGCTTTCCAAGAACACATTGAGTTCCACCTTGTGGTCCCTCAGCTGATGATTTGGTGAGTTCCCCAGAATATAGTCAAAGTACAAATTGATGAAGAGCTGGGGATCTACAGTTAGAAAATCTCAATAATCTGGAGTATGATACAGGAACTGAACAGCAAAACACCTATCAGTACAGTTTCCTCTTCCTTAGCAACACGGTACAGGTGATCCTTAGGCAAAGGAATACCTCCCCCACAGCTCTTAAAAATGCAAAATGCCTGAAGCTCCAGAATCAGCAGTTGCACCACTGTTTTCCGGAAATTTCAAGAGCATACTGGCACTAATACTATACACGACTAGGAAGACACAAGGATATTCTTTCAGGGAGCACGTGGATGAAGCAGCAGATCTATATGAGAAACAGCTAACAGGATCAGAAGATCCCAGGACCACTGGGGATTGAAGACGAGTGTGTCTGGTGTGTCACCAGGCGGACATGGCCAGGTGTCCGCAGGCCCCGCCCTGCCACAAGCAGGTCTGGTCATTCAGGACAACAACCATCAATGCTCTGACTATCTCCAAGGATGGAGGTTGCTCAGGCTCCCGGACCAACCAGTGCCACCTCTGAGGCACCTTGGCAGGGGTGAGGATTTCTTCCTCATGTCTAGTCACAAACTTCCTTGCACCAGCACGTAACCACTGCCTCTTGCCCTTCCACTCTGCACCCAGAGGCAGAGCCCAGCCACCTCTTGCATATAAACCTTCCATCAGGTACTTCAAAACCTCAGTGAGATCACTCCAGGGCTTTGGACCAAGCACAGTTGGGTCCCACAGCCTGGGAGCAGCACTGGGCCACAGCTCACCACAGAGGAAGCACACACTGCAGCCAGAAAAGAACATGGAGGCAGGAGAGACCATGGCAACAGCTTTGCACTGATGGTTCACGTTTATCCGGAGTTACGATGTTCATCCCTTGTAGCAAAGCAATAATATCAGACAACTGTTACCTCCAGAAATAATGTTGGTAAGCATACCTGAAGGACCACCATGGAGGAGAAGTTACCGAGGACTAAAATAGCACAACACAAGGGCAATTAGATGCCTTCACAATGATTAAAAGTGATGAATGTAGCAGGAGGTAATGAAGTGGAGTTAACTATTAACAAATTTGTCCTTCCTTCTCAAAGCCTTGGTAAATCGGCAGTGGCTGGGGCAGGTGACAGTTTGGCTTTGCAAGGTGTGACAAACACAGAACGAGAAAGACAACATAAAAGAGCGGAGATGGCAGCCTGAAATGATGCGGGATCAGTGTGTGTTATAGAGTATAAAGCTTTGTATTGCCCAGATTTCAAGATTCAGCATTTCTAGTGTCCATAAATTACAGCAACGCGCACAGTCAGAAGCCAAGCAGGGTTGTGAGTGGCAAAACAAAGCACAGCCCCAACAGCAGCAGCGTGACATGTGGCAGCGAAGGGGATCCTTTTTGCCTAGGCATTTCCTGCTGGAGAAACAAAACAAAACCACACACCTTGCCCTAGAAAGGCATCGCCTCATCCTGTCCCTGATAAAATCCTACCAATGCACAAGTGCAGCCTTTTGATCAGAAATACACAAAATGTTTTTGAGAATTGGTGCAGTCTATTTGGAAACCTTGACTAAGGAAACCTTTGCTTGAAACACTTTAATTACTTTAATTTTATTCTACCAGGGGAGATGCTTAAGCTGAAGCAGGTCTGTAAGGATGGGCACAGGGAAGAAAATGGGGCTGAGTGAGAGGAAGCAAAATGAATAGGAGGGCAATACTACAAACAAATCATCCATCTTTTTGGCTCTGCTCTGCCAGCAGCAATAATGCAATGCAAAAGCCTTATGTCCTGTACAACCTGCCAAGTACAAAATCAGCACAGCACATCCTCTCTGTCACAGAGATGCAGGAAGAGATAAATTTCTTGAATCTCTCTGAACAATAAGTAGATGATGTGGTGTCAATCCCATTAGGAGTAAGAAAAAGAAATCATTCAGAGTCATCCCTCATGAGTTGCCCAAGCCAAATGGGGGGCTGTGGGGTTATTACCTTTTTTTCCCTCTCTTTAAGAATAAAGTGCTTTCTTCATGAACATGATAGAAAAAAAAAATAAAATAATAACGTGTCTTATACTGAATGCCTGTTGATCATTAGTAACCTGAGGCCAGCCCAAATCTGCTGGCCTTGGAACAAAAACAGTTTAGCAGATCCTTGTCCTGGCTTGAGCTGAGTGTATGACACCAGGGTTTGAGACAAACAGCACAGGCTGTCTCTGTGGAAGAGGAGAAACATTAACTCAGAGGCAGAAGGCCAGCACAGAGAAATTAGAAGGTTATAGTAACAGAAAAACAGATTAGAAGAAAAACCCATCCTGCACTACTTGAGCATGTCTGTCCCCTGAGAGCATAAAAGGAAATATTCTATATTGCATTTGGGGGTGCAACAGCATAAATATCTCATCTAAAATGGTGTCCCTAAATTGTATTGCCATTTCCTGATGCTCACTGCAGCCTTGCACTCCTCGCTGCTGCAGCTGGCACTGCTGCAGAGTGTGACACGCCTCTGCCTTTCCACCTTTTCCCCTTCAGAGGCGGTTATCGCACCCTCAGCTGCCCAGAGCCATGCCAGGAACCTGTGCTCATCCTCAGTTGGTCCCTCCAGGCAACTCGTGGTGGCATTTCAGTGGGGACCACATTAGCCCTCCTCGGGGCCTTGGCACCACCAGATCCTGCAACAAGTCTGTGGGTGGAAACAGGCAGAGAGAGGGAACCTGAGCAGTGATCTCATAGCGAGTGCAATCTGAATAAAATCCAGTTTAAGAGCCACATGTTTAGAACAGCACTTCAAAACACTCAAAAAATATCTTTTTTTTTTTAATGAAAAGTGAAAGGAGCCCATCTATTTTCAAAATCCTTCCCCTTATCTGGAGAAAAGCTTCAGACCAAGGGAAGATATATTTAAAAATAAAAATTGTCACCCCTCTCATCCAAAGGAAAGCTGTTCGGAGTTTCAATTAGCACGTGTTGTTTCACTACAGGCAGGAGTTTCTTATAATGGAAAGATGACTATTTATCTAAATTCCGTCAAAGCACCCTCCTCTGTAGAACAAATTGCCTATGACCAAAGTAATTGGCTCAGATGTGAGAGATTTCCATTACATGTGGCACAGGGTTTGTGGCAGCTGGTAGCATCAGCAGAATCAATGCACATGTGATAAATGGACAACATTTGAGAAGAAGCCCTCCCTGATCTACCCACGCAGGTTGAACATCTCTAACTAAGTATCTGGCACATGTCCGCCCCACCTAGGAGGAGCGCAGGGATAAACACAAGCCCTGGACCTCTATCCCCGCTCCACCAGTACAGGTTAGGGGTTGAAACTGCTAGAAACCAGCTCTGCTGAGAAGGACCTGGGAGTCCTGGTGGACAAGTCGACCATGAGCCAGCAATATGCCCTTGTGGCCAAGGCGGCCAATGGTCCCCCTGGGGTGCATTAAAAAGTGTGGCCAGCAGGTCGAGAGAGGTCATCCTCCCCCTTTACTCTGCCCTGGTGAGGCCATGTCTGGAGTACTGTGTCCAGTTCTGGGCTCCCCAGTTGAAGACAGACAAGAAACTGCTGGAGAGAGTCCAGTGGAGGGCTACAAATGATGATCAAGGGACCAGAGCATCTCTCTTGTGAGGAAAGGCTGAGAGACCTGGGTCTGTTTAGCCTGGAGAAGAGAAGACTCAGAGCGGATCTCATCAATGCCTATAAATATCTAAAGGGCGAGCATCAAGAGGATTGGCCAGACACTTCAGTGGTGCCCAATGACAGGACNACATCTCTGACATGGTACCAAAACTATCCACAGCTTTATTCCCCTTTTTTCCCCTCTCTCTACCTATCCTATCTCCACTTATTTTGAGACTTTAAGAGCAAGGTTTGGGTTTCTATCAGCTCTTTTAGACAGAACCACATACAACACACTTTTTTTTTTTTTTTTTTGGTCTTGAAGGCTTGAGCCAAAGCCAGTTGAAGTCAATTGAAAGACAACCGATGACTTCAAGAGGTTTTGGCTCCAGCCCTAAATGCACACCACATGCCAGACATGATGACTGGTTCTATATCTGTCTCTAGGAAGCACTTAAAAATTGAAATGAGGAAAGGGAAGAGAGCTAGTCTGGGTATATCACACACTGTATGTTCAAGTGGCTTCAATAAATTTCAGAAGCAGCACACATGCTGGGAGATGTTTTCAATCAATAAATAACACAGAGGTTGAATTGTTCACCTGCCACCTCATTACTGCCCCCCAGCAGAGGTGGAATTATCTTTTAGCCTCAAGGTTACTTGCAAACTAAAAGTTACATTTACAGAAACATCTATTTGCCAGCCTTTTATTTTTTTCCTTTATTTCCATTACAGGCAGCAGCAGCATTTGACACCCACAAGGACCCTTCTCAGCAAGACATTATATATCACTCCATGGAAATACATAAATGACAAATTATCCCTGATAGCATTGTGTCTCTGCTGACCTGCTCAAGGTTTAAAGGCAGCTGGCAATTAAATGCCATGGCTACGGACTTGTTAAAGGCTTCAGCAGAGTTGTATTTATATTAAGCAGAGGGAATTGTACCTAATGGTATTTTGTAGATGTATTTCTCAAATTAATTTGAGTAGTATTCATTCTTTCATTTCTCTTATTGAAATTATCTCTCCATCTCTCATGTATTATTGCTTAACAAGCTGAATTCTGACTTGCATTGGCAATTGCCTGGTCTAAAGAAAGAATGTTTCTTCCCTCCCTCACCACCCCCACTAAGTAATTTGCCAGGGACTGAGAAAGTAAAAAGATACAACTTGCCCTGAATTTACAAAAGCTAAAGATTTGTTAGCAAAACTGGGCCAGGGAGAACTACGAAAGGCTGGGGGGGGCTGGACTGATTCAGTGAAAGATAAAGCAACTGGCAGAGACCAGCAGGCTTTTTTTTTGTGCAGGTACTTATTTTAACTGTTGGGGTTCTTGGTTATTTTATTAAGTGCAATAACGTTGCCTTCCTTTGTGAGCAGGCATTTAGCCTAGCCACTCTTCAGTAGTCCTAGACACAGGAATTAGTCTGGAAAATCTCACCCTTGACTCTCTAGGAACAGCTACAGGCAACGCACTACAGCAGACAACTACTACTCTGCTAACACCTTTGTGGGTGAACAAGGTGGGACAGAAGAGAAACACATCATGCACTAGGGTGTCTGGGACAACGTGCATCTCTCTGAAGTTCAGTGCTTCAGTACATCCCCAGAGCAGAGGCAGGTGGGGGTAAATATACCGAGGGACACTTCTGATCAAAGACAACCTTATGTGTAAGTAATTGCCCAAACCTCCTGGCTTAGCAGGAATGAGAAGGGACACCTGCCGCAGTTGAAGGAAACAACTGATAAACAGAAACAAGGATTAGAGCAACAGCAGCTGGAGGAAGAACAGAAAGTCCATGTTTTAAGAGTTGGAGTGAATTTGAAGGTACATTGACCCTATACTGCTTGATCTGCCACACATGCATGCCATAAGCTGAGAACTTTTTGAACTAGTTCTGTCATAGCTGGACTGTTCCCTGTACTCTAGTGCTGGTATTTTGATGTCTCAAGAAATAAAAGGTCAATGCTCAAATTAGCCATGCCACAAAGCTTCCCTCTCCTCACCTTCCACAAAAGCCCTCCTAACTTAATACAATCTGTCCCTGCTTCAGCTGTTCAGCTATAGCAAAATAACCTTATGAGAACAATTAAGCCTATAGAAATCATAAAACTTTCAAGTTTTCTAGCATAACCAGGCTTAGGCTGGCAATACTCATCTCAAAGTGAGGATGCATTACAATTCAGACCCAGAATAGAACAGCCTGAAGAAGCTATAATTCTC
The DNA here is from genome assembly GCA_013400035.1 of Rynchops niger. Classification (NCBI taxonomy): domain Eukaryota; kingdom Metazoa; phylum Chordata; class Aves; order Charadriiformes; family Laridae; genus Rynchops; species Rynchops niger. Next base: position 916,986 of record VXBH01008057.1, read on the forward strand.
TGAGCACACATCATTAATAAGCCTTGGCCATTTAATTAACAACCTTATGATTTGCAGTAAACCCAGTATCATAAAGGTATATTTAATCTTCCATCCACTTAAAAGAATGCCCCTTCTACATCAGATGAAGATGACACAACCACATCCTCAGCTCTTAGCATTCCTAGACTTTCCCCTTAACACTCAAACTAGAGACATGAGTAATGAAGTTTTCAAATGCATTCAGTGCCAGAAAAATCTCTGCTCCTATCCCAAGTCAACAGGAATTTTCCAACTGATTTCAAAAGAAGCAAGATGACACAAAATTTTCCACACTTCAAAAAAAATCTAGTTCTATGTGTATGGGGGTTTGGTGTTCTTTTTATGTGCATGTTTGTTTTTCAAGTTCAAATATAATTGGAGTTATAACGTATAACAAATTTTAAAAGAGAACATAATTCATATGTTACATAATTCATTAATATAATTCACAGGGACCTCAGAGGCTACTGTCTGCCATTTTATGATCAGTATGCCTACCACGCTTATCAATTAAATACAGTGATAAACATCACAAGTCAGACAGTTTTTCATATCATGTTTTGGAAAAGAAAAGCCATTTGATTTTGTATAATAAAATATTATTATTAATCATGTTTATTGAGCCACTGCCTACAACCTACGGAGACACAAGCTAGGTCCTCCTCCTATATATGCATTGGACTAAAACTAGCCCTCCTTTACACAAGTCAGTCCCCATCTCCACATTGTTTATGCTAAAAAACCATCAAGATCTCAGCATGGCATGGCAATCTTAGTCGAGTCGACCGCTCTTGTCATACTTAGAGAGATCTGAAGCGTGCCTAGCATTAAGAAAGCTGCGGATCTGAAAGCCCGCTGACTCAAAGGAAGATAAGGCCATGCAAAATCTTTAGTAGTCAGAGAAAATCCAGCAGAGAAAGCTAGAGAAATGCTAAGACATCCTTATGTTATAGATGCAACATTGCAAGGCAGTAAAGGATTTGTTGGAAAAATAAGTGAGTCATTCAGAGATACCTGGTCAGGACAAGGAGAGGAACCCAAGAATTAAAGTCTTTTAGGAAGGAAATGGCACTGAGGAACTAAAGGTTTACAATTGGTGAGAAAATCAACAGAGGACCCAAGGGTGCCTTAAGAGACTGAGAAAGGGATTGAAGTAAATTAGGGTGACTGGGAGAAAGACACGGATTTGGACAGACTGTGAATGTTATAGGAAAAGTTGGTAAGTACACCAAGGAGAATTTTCCTAGTAGCACGTAAAGCGTCTTCTAAAAGAAAGGGAAAATTCAGACACCAAAATCACCTAGGCCTGTTTGAAATGTCACTATTTAATTTCGGAAGGTTTATTGTGACCCAAAAGGTTGTGGGGTTTGGGGGTTTTTTGGTGGATTTCCTTTTTTTTGTTTTTGTTTGTTTGTTGGGGTTTTGTTGTTTGTTTTGGGTTTTTTTTTTTTTTGGTTTTTTTGAGGTTTAAGTCATTAGTCAAGTCAGACAAATTTTTGGAAATTAAGAGTATATGATTATAACTATAGATTGCCCTAGGAACGGAACTACGAAGGTTCTGTGGTTTAAGAATTTCACATGAAAGCTGTGCATCTGGTTCCCTTTATATCTCCCTTCTGCAAGGAGGACAGTTATTTACACCTTTTGGACCCAATCCAAAATAGACTGAATGTCTACAGGGACGCCCTTTTACATGGTACTAGGAGAAAATGGAATTGAGTTCCAACATCTTTAGAAAGAGACAGGACACACGTAATCTGTTGTTGTCAGTAGGCATATCAGCAAAGAAAAGAAACACTATAATCGGAGACTGAAAGAGTTTGCAGACAGGTCCCAATCATTTAAAGCCTGAAACTGTTAGTTTTACTGTCCTGGCACACCCTGTGATAGTTGAAAGCAGTCAGTGCGAGTTGAAAGCAATAGCTTGTAAGCGAAAGACTAACGATGTGAAAGCAAATTTCATGGAACACTGATACAAATGTAGCCAAATACAAGTCATTCATCAATTGACCCTCTTTTTAGTCCATTTCAAACAAGAAAGATATCTATGTACATCTAAAGTACTACAAAGTTTACATATACATATGCGCATATATATATTATGTATATATAAAACGTATGCACACACATGTGTATGAAGTTCGTGCTACTGCCTTAAAAGCCACCATGTAAGAGCAAGGAAGACTATAGCAGAAAGATTACAAGAGTACCACTTCACCCTTCCGATTATCACATAGGAGACGCTTTCTTGGCTACTGCTTTGCAAGGACATTCCATTTTATTCACACACTTTCCATCTTAATTGTTCAGCAGTAAAACGCAAATGGTGCTACTGTACTGTACTACTAGGACTCTAGTGTCAAAATGTCTCTTAACTGAAACCTAGAGGTATTTCTGTCTCACAAGCCTTATTCAATCTGTTCTTCCCACGTAAGATAGGTGGGTGGCAATTGTCTCTCTTCTATGGAAGAATATTCTATGTTATTAACTGCTTTTCCATTAGAGGAAGACATGTCAAAGTCATGCACTATCTCCAAACGAATAGTGTGTATGTGCAAAGTACACATCTCTCATACTGTCCATTAGCTTAGAGTATTGCACTTACAGTTATAATAGTCTATTTTTCCTTCTTCCATGGGTAATGGTGCATGGAATGAATGTCTGAATCTTGAAATGGCACTATAGACTACTAATCTTTAAAAAAGTTTCCAGCAGCAAGAAAGGCACAGGAGAGCAATTGTTTGCAGTGTCTTCCTGATGGGGGAGAAGCCATCAGCTCAGTTTCACTGCAAGTCAAAAGACTCAATGTACAACTTTAAAACAAAAACAAACAAAAAAATAACACAAAAAACCCACACACACCACCCCAAAGGTGGAGGGGACACAAAACCTTCCACCACATAGAAACCAGTCTTCAAAGCAAAATGCAAAGCATTTTGAGCTTATCAGATAAAGACTTCTAGGAACATTTGTTTACTATGTTGCTACTTAAGATTCCTGGTACAGGACTCAGTGCCTTAGGATAGTCAAATAAAGTCCTACACTTACATTTATCCTGTATTCAATCTATTCAATCAATTGAACTGTTCTCTCACCCCCTCCGTTTTGCTGAGGTTTTGTCCGTATAGAAGCAAAAATTTTGAATAATTATCAGGAGCTGCCTTTCAGTTTCAGTACACTGTGTTATAAGCTGAAAAAAAAGTACAAAACAAAGTCTGTGAATTAGCTACACCGTCATGTATCACCACCTCAGAGCATCCTGCTATTGTTTGATTTTTACCACATTAGTATCTGAGATGTATTGCACCTAAATTAATCTAGATGCCTTCTAGATTGATCTTAGACTCCTTGATGCAATGTTAAAGTCCTGAATGTCCACCTGTCAAAGCAACACGTCTCATATTGAATAGAAGCACTGCAAATGAAGATGATTACAAGTCAAGACTATACTGCCACGAGCTTGAACACCAGGCAACGCAAACACAACGCTAGAAAGGGAGCTGGAGAGCAAGCAGCCCTCCAAAATGTGATCCCATCCCCCCCCACCCCACCCCCCCACCTTCTTACTGTTGAATATGGTTTTAGGAAAAGATTAACAGCACCTGGAAAACGAAGCTTTATTTCCACAGAACGTACATACCACCTACACACAGAAGTCATGCTTCACCCCTTACTGTCTTTCCAGGAAACTTCTGTCCTTGCTACCTAGAAGTTTGACTGTAGATAAACTTCATGTCTATTCAGTCCCTCGCCAGTTTTCCCCCTTTGACTTTAATGGTAGAAGCTATTTCCTGCAGTCCAGCCACTTAGTCGCTCAAAACCAGGCTGCAAAGCTGGCGTTTGGGAACGCCCTTAAAATGCAGTTCTTGAATAACAAATCCTCCCAGATAGTTTCCCTAGAGTTAAAAATATGGGCAGCTCACCATTCAAGTGAAAAACCTAAGGCAGGGGCCAGCAACACTATGAACAAGCTCTCCCAAGACCATAAAAAGGTCCAGCACTCACTACTTCCTGAAGATGTTTCTCACACACAAAGGCACAACCACAACCTTGTGATCACCAGCAGGTGGCAATTAACATGGTCCCAAGCCTGTTAAACACAGGCCATTAACAGACTCCTTCCTACGATGACCGAGAGCCCAGATGTTGCTGTAGTGGCACAACATGGACTCAACTGGCTCTGGCAGCCATGGCTCAAGAAGAGGACCAGCATCAGGAGTGCTTGACAGAGGTAAAGCAAATACCTTCTTATGTGATATGAGTGACTTACCAACTACTGCCAGTCTTTCATCCAGAGTCGAGGCTCCATGTAATTAATTAAATGAACAAGACACAGTTATGAAAGTGCAGGGACCAGCCAGGACAGTTACTGACTTGTTTGCAATAGCAGAACGACTGGAGAGATGGAAGCAGAAGACAGACACCAGTAAACTCAAGTAGCTGCTAACCATCATACAGTATTTGTATAGAACAGGACAAGAAAAGAACATTTAATGATTATGTTGACATACATTGTCCTAAAGGACAACTTTACAAAATGGATTTCATCCACACAAGCGATAATCAACTGAGGTGACATATAGCGATGATACAAGTGAAGACCAGTTAATTCCACCTACTTGTTAGGTTTACAGTATGAAATACAATCTTGTGTCAAGGAAAATATGGGCAATCCCTCAAAATCCCTTGGCAGACACTCTAATGCAGAAGCTTCTGCCCTGAGAAATGCAGTGACAAAGGGCTGCACCCTTTTGAAAATAAAATTGTCACACACACATGTAAAGGTATTTTGTCAGAAATCCTCTGAAAGAAAAGAATGATATACTGTCTGTTACATCACTGGTGATAATTATTCTGCAAAATTGCTTCCCCCCCCCAACTTTTCTGTCTGTAAAGGACACCTCTTGCCCTTATCCTTGAAAGATGGACCTTAATGACCAGGAACCTGCACAACTCCACACTACCCAAATGCCCCACATAACCTAACACAGAGCTCCCAGCACATGGTTAACTGTGACTCCTCAGTCGAGGGCAATAAGCCTGTCTCACATCAGCTAGAAGATTCCAACCATTACAAATAACAAAAAGCTCTGTGAAATATGGGCTGTTCCCCAATATCTCAGGAACAGGAAAACAAGACATTATGAAACTTCTGATAGAGTCAGGTTTTTTTTTCCTCCTCTTTGACATGCCTACAACAGGCAGGGCACATTAAAAGTATGAAGATACAAGAAGGAACAATAGAAAGAAACCGCTTTGCAAGGGTATTCATGGAATCACAAAATGATAGGGATTATTCTACTATGGTGATTTGAACAAATCTTGATTTTAAGGTACTTCCTCAGAAAGCTTATAGAGTTCCTTTTTTCTGTAGGAAACAGCCCTTTTAGGGAAGGTGTGGCAAAGCCATCTGCTGCTTTATTGCAATGTTTTTTAGCGTGGTGGAGCAGGGAAACAGTACTGATCACAGAAACAGGCTGTTCAGCCAGAAAGGGGCACCTGCCAGACCCCACAGAATCTTAGTCCATGTGCACTGAAATTGCAGGCTCCGCTTGCGGTTTTATGGGTGAGTATTTTTTGTATTTATTGGGCTGGACCAAGTTCAGCTCCTACAGGAGGAATATGACAGATTTCATCTGTTTGACAGCCAAGTCTAATTGTATTTTCTGTACGAAATGACCAAAGACAAAAGTGCACATGTCTAGGTACTCCAGTGGTGTGCCATACGGAGGTTTAGATAAAGGTTTTTTTGTTTGTTAGAGCTCCCCATAATAACTAAGCATGGCCTGCATCCTGAGTAACTGGAGCAGAGAGGACAGAACTGAAGGCTCTTCTGGAATGAAGAATTAAGATATCATGCTATTTTTCCACAAAAAGAAAGGTCTCATGCCTTTAACTTTTGAGCAGAATGCACATTTATCCTGCTTCTTATCAGAAACCTATACATGCACCTACATCTAAAACTATACAGAGCATTTAATTTTAAACGTGTAACCATCAGTACAATAAGTTCTGACGTGTGATAATACCCCTTTCATTACTTGGACCACCAAGTGCAGTGGAAAGAAAAATTAAAATTGATCAGACATCAACACCTCTGGTACACACATCAGTCACTAAACAGTAAATATTTAACGGGTGAAATTCAGTTTAAATAAACAAAATTCCATCCGGTCTATCCATATGGAAAGCAGCAATCCAAACAGTTAAAAACCTTTGGAAACCTTTTCCTGCATGAGATGTACTCCATCACATCACAAAAATAAAGCTAAGGACGATATGCCCAAAAATAATAATCTCCACTAGTCCAACCACTTGTTGACACGCACACACGTGACACGCCACCACCCTGGTATGTTCCTTCATTTCTTAACTCCTCTCACATGGTAACCTGATTTTCTTCCCCTATCTTCATGGCCATCTCTTGAAAAATAAGCATCATCTAAAACTGTTAGACCTCTAAAAAAAGAATAATACAGTTCTTTCCTCAAAACTTCATCCTTCCCCCCCATAAGTCCACACTTTGCCATACTTAATTTAGGAAAATAATTTTTATATCCACCATAATCTGGAAATGCCACATTACTAAGGTAACTTAAGCTACACTGCAAGTGGCTCTCCTCTGCCCAGCTATACAAGGTCCATAAAACTCCTACTGATGTATCATTTTTAATTAGCATATAGAAATTAAAGAAATTTTTGTGTTTCAAATGCAAACTTCTGTTTAGTAAAAGAGCTATTAAGAGGAGGATATAAACTTTCAATATTGATGCTGTTAGATGAACGAACTAAGGTTTTCAGTACGTCATCCTCATCACAGTCATTGTTAAAAGAATGGTCTAATTCGTATAATATAATATTAACCATAAAGTCTTTGTAATGAAAACAAGTAACTGATTTTATTGTCCAATATATTTTGTGGATAGTAATGTGTTCTAACGCAATGGCCTCTCATTTTCCTTTGTGTTCCTTGGTCTCTTTCGTTACAATGATGAAACTGCAAATGGATGTGGAGAAAGGCGGCAACAAAAGATTTCCACACAGTCCAGGCTGCTGTAGCTGTAACTCAAACAGTATATGGAGTCTTAAAAACAGTCCCGCCCAGTCAGTGGGACCAAATCATAACAACAACAGAAAACAACCCTGCTTTAGCCTACCATTATAAACTTCCCAGGAAGGCCCTAGTTCAACATTTATTGCTGCCATAGTAAAAGGGATGTTAACTCTAGAAGGGCCTCCATTAACTTTAAATTCATGTCCCCCCAGCCTGCCTCCACTCGCCTGTCTCAATGAGGCTTAAAGATGCTCTTAGTTTTTTGAAAAAGAATAGCAGGTAACCAAGGAGTATTTATCTAGTGATGCAGCAAGTATTGCTCAATACGAAATGATTGCTCTTGCAGTCCACACAATCAGATTTCTACTAACATTCAATATGTTACTGCAATGTGCTTTTCAGATACTTTGATTACTTTGACATTCTCACTGAAGGAGAAGCCAAAGCTTCTCTGGTTTTTAAGGCTAATGAAAAGCCAAACTTCTTTCTACAAGCCTTTCTTCACTTCAGACAGCCACAGCTACAAGAGCACTACATGTACTTGATTATAAAAGGCACTACACAGATTTAAAAGGCATCCAATAATAACATATTAACATTAGAGTTACAAATTACAATATCTTGCAATACTATGAGTGATGTTTTGGTTACAGTGTAACTGGATAGATTCAGTCCAGTATATCCAATATACCTGTATGAACACGCAAAAAAGAAGAAATTCAAGAAAAACCCACACGTGCACATTGGACTCTCTGCTTATAACTACAGGTAACTGCCAGATAAGCTCTTGGACCACCCTACGTTGCAATTAGTTACTTACAAGTTATGGAGCACAACAACTGACCATTCGTTGATACATCCTGCAAATGATGACTATGACTGTTCAGGAGAACACCAAAGCAAATCCCTGATGTGCTTATACTAATGGCTGGCATGAGGCAGATCCCTGTGTAGAGAAAAGTCTGTCAGCATGGAGTGTCACCTGAACTCCCCATCTTAGATCCAAAGGTAACAGCTGGAGTCTTTAAACCTTCTGACAACAGTGTTGAAAGAAATAAGACATAGTCTCTTGTATAAAAAAACATTAAAAAGTCTGAAGAGTTTAGGTTTGTTTGAATAAGAAATGAAAATCAAGTCTACGTTTTTAGAAGATGATAATTTTTTTTTCAAATACAGCAAAGTCTTTTTTGCAGTGAAGTAACTCTGCGTTTCTCGCATAAGTATTCACAAAAAAAATTTATTCCAAAAATATACAGCACTTGCTTTAGAAATCACAAGCCCAGATGCTCTGTCACAGTGAAACTGGACTCGTTATTTATCACTCAGCAGAGAGAGTCCATGAACCCTCCATCATTTCAACAGCCAGAGTACTGTCCAGCTCCAAGTCAAGCTCTTGTTAAAAAGGAGCTACTGAGGCCAGTTGTTTAGGCAGGAAACTACTTACCGCATGGGCATCCAGGGAATGACGCACCCTGACTGCAGGTGACCCCAAAATACCCTGCCAGTGACAGGTTTTACTTCTTATCTTTGCTTCTCAGCAGCAGACCAAGTTCTTCTGCATTTTTACAAATAGCCATAAATTTTTCAGTTCATGAACAAAAGCAATCTGCTTCCATTTGGTTTCCATCCCTCTTTGTTTGGCATTTGGATGGCAGAAAAAGGAGACATATCTCTATCAGCAGCATACACTGTATTTTCCAGAAACTGTGCACAAATCCTGAGGGACAGCAATAAAAACCGTCTGTAAGTACCTTGGATGAGTTTTCAAAGTACATGCAGGATTTTTAGCTGCACGATTCCCATCTATCTTAACTGCTTCATTGCTGCTTCACAGAATAGGCACACCATGTCAAATGTGTCCTCAGAGCTTGCTGGCATACACATCACCACATGCCATCATTTTTCAATCACGGATGCTCCTGTGTTCTGCCACAGTGCAGACGCCTCCACTTAGGCTGTGGAGAACAAGCAATCCGGTTATTATAAGACCTAGCGAAAGCTTTGAGCTGCACATCGCCTTCTCCTACCAGCCTTCCTCACGCTGAGTGGTATTTTGCTTCAATAATAGTCCAGCTGATTTCTGCAAAACCATTACTCCACATGAGCAAGAACAGCAGCTTCATAACTTTTCACATAAACATCATCAGGCTAGAAAATAGCTGGGCTCCTTGCACCCTGGAACAATGATTAGAACACACCACTGCTTCCTGAGTGTTTTATTAAAATTGTNCTTTTAAGATATAAAATGCTGATATATCCCATTCCAAAAAACTGGTCAAATTAATCAAGAAAAGGCCCAACAGAGCAAGGAAACACATGGGAATGTACCTGGGCACACAAGGTACAGATCTTGCCCAGGCAGAATAGAGTTTCACAAGCACTTGCTGCAAAACCTATACTATGATCACCCAAAATTCCAGTGATGAGGAGCTGCCTGTTTGGGGCACCATTACCCACCTCTCCTCTCAGAATCACCAGTCAGGCACAAACACATCACTGTGTGCACGGGACAGTGGCACCCCGGCTTCTTGGTAACCAAAGGCTGCCCAGTGTTTTCCACTCTGGCTCCACAACAAAACAGCCAGCCTGCCTGAAAACGTACATACGCATACAGGGGATGTGGAGCTTGCTAAATGCTGGCACACAAATCTTGCAGAGGGATGTAATAGGAGATTATTCTGAATGCTAAGACTTCCTCAAAGATTTAGCACATCTCTGGCAGGACACAGACAAGCTTCCCACACAGTTAACAGGAAACTCAGTTTAAAATATGGAGGTTGCACCACACACCTTCCTAATTTTGCTCAGAGGCTCTCTCAATTTGTGCAAATAAAATTCAATGTTAAAAAAAAAAATCTACCATCTACAAACACTTGACAGAGATGTGTTCAATATAGTCTTTATTTTATTCCAAGCCAAACTCACAGAGAAATTAGCTGTCCAGTTCTCTCCTTGCAGCAGCCTTTAACTTCAGTGCTCACATCAAAGCTTTCACCTTTGTGGTGAAAGATGTTGGGATTCTCCTCAGAGATCTTTCACAATGGTCTTTAAATCAGGCAGAAAGGTTAACCCAGAAAAACAAAAAGCTTTACTATCCTCAAGTCTATGCACACTAAATTATTAGCGATTTTGTGACAGAGTAAATGTTATGTTTACTAGGAAAGATAATAAAACAGGTTGGCTGCACAGAACTTTTAAGGATCTAATCTCTTTTCGATTAGTAAAATCATGGCCTCTTTTTAAACCACCAAGAATAACTGAATGTTTGGTTTGGCCCTGTTTTAGGCCTTTATCCGGCAATCAAAAATTAATCTGCTAATTTCATTTGTCAGAGATAACGATGCCAAACTAGTCTCTAGGGAACGACATCCACACCAGTGAAACAGTCAAACCACTTTCCAACAGCCTTCGTGGCTGTCTCAGTAAAGGCCATAAAATGTAAAGAGCTTGTCATCCAGATTAGATGTATAAATACACTTGTGTTGCGGATGATTAAGTCAAGTGTTCCTAACAAAGTACCTCAGTTACAGACAGTTTAGGCCTTTCCTTCACAGTAAATTCATTTAAATAAACCAAACAGAATCCAGAAATTAATTTCAGTTATAAATTCAGTGATTATTTGTTTAATAGAAAAAAAAAAAATTCTTTGCGAACTTTGGAAAAATTTAAATAACCATAGCATGTGTATTCCCGAGTGATTCATTTAGTTAAGAACATAATTCATTGCACACTTGTGATGCTTCCTGCTCTAGTGTTAATATTTCATCATGAAAGATATTAAACCCTCCCCAAGTGGAAGCACTAATAACAGCACCACTTCCCAAACATGTTCTTCTCCATTTTCCTAAACTTTGGTTGACGTTTGTAGTAAGGTCATCCACGCTAGACAGAACCTATAGATACCCTTCTTCCTGGGACCAAGGCACTCTTCAAATCAGTCCACAAAACTGTTTTCACCACCTAGAGTCAAAATTTTATTCATCATCTTTACAATAAGCCAACATTTATTCTTTCCTTTCAGTCCGGCATGGATAATTCCTTCCAGCAAAGGAAAATTGCTTTCATCACTGTGTTGGCCAGTCCTGCTACAAGAATGCAATATTTTTAAAGGGTTTGTTCTCAGGAGAAAATGCCATAAGATATATTTATCTCTAACTAATCCATTTCTAGCTCTTACTCGAAGATTAAGGAATTAGAGACTGCTACAGCTGCTGTCCTTATCACATTAATTACTGTAAATTGGCTGTCATCTCAAAAAAGAAAATCCACTTCCAGCGAGTGCCTAGCTCCATGCTTCAAATATCGGGCAAAGAGCATATTGAATATGTCACTGTACCGCAATGCTCCACAAACAAAGGACGTTACACAAAAGCGATTGGTCTCAATACTGCTATTCTTAGCCTGTCTGCACTCCAGTTGCGGAATTGTAGCTCTAACCCCACATACTGTTTATGTTTGATTTGAGTGGCACAAATTACTTCCAACCCCAGCATTTGGGGGGGAAGCATGATTTGTATGATATACATAAAAGGCACTAACATGCTAAAACTGAATCAAAACTACAGATTATGGGCATGGAATTGTGCATTCTCCTTCTAAATATGATTGCTCTTCAGAAATGTAGCAAAATTAAAATTTAAAAGCAACGCTAATGTTTATCACAACATGGTGATAGCACTTCAGATGCCTTCTATAGCTCAAGGTGTTGCATTTTTGCCCTAGTAAGGTGACGACTAATTGCGTTCACCTTAAAAATGCCTTTACAAGCTCGCCCAGTGAGATTCTTTCTGAAGAGTACAATATCTATAAAAACACTCAGAAACACTATTTCAAATAATTCAAATGCAATTTGGGGTTATTTCAAGCTATGAACTCTTCCCATCAGTAGCTGCTAAAAAGCTGGCCACCTCCTCTGCTGACAGGATGGTTCTGTGAGGGGGTTTAAATAGCATTAGGAGTGCTAAAAAAAAAAAAACCAAACCACAAACCCTTTCTTCCTAGTCTCATGGGATGTACATATGCATGTTTGTTTCTGACGCACAAGCAGTACAATAGTTTCTCAGCAGGATCACAAATCCAGGCATGAAAGAGAATCTATGTATTTTGATACTCATGCGTTGGCAGCAAGTAAGCAAACATCATGAATATTGAAAGAATCCCTTAATTTATACTTTCACACATGCTAAAATAAATGTGAAAGATCTTATCCTGCTTTTGCTTTTTTATTCAGTTCTTTACAGGCATGTAATATTGAAAATAAATTCTTAAATGCCAATGTAGAAACCAAATTATGATAGAAATTGAATACAGTATTCTCTAAGTTGCATACTTTGTAGAGCTTGACATAAAAGCCTTCCAAAACCTTACCCTTTATAGGAAGTCATAGGGAATTCTTCTAGAACTAGCACTGAAGAACATGAGAAACGAGCACAGATTCAACTTTTAACTTTGATATTGCCTTTTTCTTACAAACTAGAAGTTGCCTCAGTTTCAAACTTTTGAGATTCAAATTACTGCAATAACGCACTGGAAAAATTAGGCTTTGGAATGACAGTAGTTCAAGTGAGTGTCCTTTATGTGATCATTAACACCTGTAAATAGGACTGTTTCCAATTTAAGAAAAAGAAAAAAAGATAAATTCTTAGAAGAAACATGATGGAATAGTAGTAAGCATTCATCTACAGGAGAGATTCAAGCCAAACAAACAAAGCTAGGTAAAAGTTTGATTTTCATTTGATGTCTGAATAGCAACCTGCTATATCGTTGGCAATACAACTGAAGCCCAAAATACCATTCAGACATAGAATTACCAGATAAAGAAATTTCATTCAGACAGATAATACTCATGCACTCGTTGACTCTGCTGGGCTTCAATGCTATTATCTTTCATTTCCCCTCCAGACGACTTCCCCTCCCTGTAGCCCCTGTATGGATTCATTACACAGCCTACAGCTGGCATCGCCAAAGCCAAGATGTGAATACAAAGAGAATTTCCTAATGAGAGCTAATGCAAGCTCTGATGCAGGAGAGAAATACTGTCCTCCCTGTGACCTTTTGCCTTCTACAACCTAAAAAGGAAAAGTCACACAGCGACTGTCCTCAGACTAAACCGGCAAAGATACTTTTGACAGTCCAAGCAATTGTCAGCTCTCATTTCAAAACCTGAGTTTCATGAAAGACGGATTCAGCTTTTATGAGAGATGTCATTCTATTGAAACTGCATTTATTTTTGGAGGTGCCATAAACTGGCTGAGCGGAATCTTAACTGCATTAACTTTTTAAGATACTTTCGAACAACTGTATTTCATGGAATAGCTAACAAAACCCAGACTTAGTGCTTATATATCATCTCCTGAAAAGAAATCCATTCTGACATGTTTTATTGAACATAACCCAATAATAAACCCACAGTCTCCAGACCATACCCTGGATGCACGGCTGTATCAGTACAGGATTCCCACTGCACTATCAGATTAGGATCTGGAATGGCAGATTCAATTGCCTAAATTATGTAGTGGAGATTAGGGGACTGCTGGTCTTATTTTTTCATAAAACTACTAAAACATTTAGCCTACTCTTTCCAGTGAGTCTCACGAAAGACATTCTACACTGCTACTAGCTAAAAGGAAGCCGCTGTTGCATAAACCAGTTCATGGTTTAAACAGTTTAGATACAGCATCCCATTCTCCAGAGTATGGAAATTCGTTATCATACCCATAGATTATGTGGCAGCGGCAGACTTGAGAAGTGTTCTTCAGTGACCCTTATTTATTCTAAGCCCAGGGAGCTTCTCAGGTATCATCCAATGGAGCAAGAAAAAATAACTCTCAACGTCAATCATTCTTGGCCCATGTGCACTTTCTCATTCATGCATCTTAACTCTAAAGTGATTGGTCTTTTCCCTCTGGAGTCAGGCTGAATGATATAGCAGCTTTCTCAGTTGTGATATTAACATTTCAAGTCAAGCCTCAATCCACTTCTCCGTCTGAGAGACAAGATATGAGACCTTAGGCCTGTAAGCACTCCAGGGAAGTTTATTTTGATTCTCAAAATCTTTAGTGTTTTAGAGATTGTAAGTCTTTTAGTGACCAAGGCGCCCCAAGTTTCAATTCCTCCCCTAGAACACAGAAATACGCTGTCGAGATTTCTCATCAATGCATCTGTTCTGGTGGGATGCTGAAGCCCTGCTAGTTTTTAGAAGCACCCTAGCAAGCACACAGGTACATTTGGATGGCACATGGTTCTGTAATAAACCTGACCAACAAAAACCCACTTCGTCCACAACACGGTTAAAGCTGCCTGCATACCAAGCAGCTCACGCAAAGAACATTCCTCCATTGACTGATTAGGCTGCATGTTGACTGGCCACAGGCCAAGCCTGTGGACGTAAGCCTCAGGACTGGTAGATTCCCTTTACCTCTTTTTCTGGGCAGATGCAGCAATCCGTGGCAGCAGCTGAAGCACAGTAACAGGTTTTTGGGTCAGTCTTAGATGCAGAGCCACATCCCTTGGTAACCCTTCTAGCCAACAGCAGCAGCTGCAAGTAAGGTGTTGCTCACTTGAGTGGGTCGGTTTTACCACAGAACAAATCACAATGTAAATTGACCATTTTTAGACTACTATTTTTCCATGGGTCATTCAAATCTATTTTTTGGCACGGTGGTTTTAAAGAGGCTTCATTTATGTCAGTTCAAGAGGAAGTTTTCATCTTGAACTGGATCCCCAAACCCAGCATGTTCTAGAATTAGATATACCATCTTTATACGACTCGTGCATTCCCACAATATTGAATGCAACTGAAAGATGCCTTCTATTTTCACAAACACCCAGAAACATCTTTTGCTTCTTCAGCTTTCACTTTAGCTTTTCAAAATCCTTTCAATATTGAAGGAGATATCCAGCTATCCAGAACTTTTCCACTGTATAATCTCTACAAGGTTGAAGGAGTTATGAAAAGTTAAAGGTGGCTAGAAATGTAAGAAACAAGAAGGTAAGAACCCTTGGCATTTGCTTTATTTCCCTTAGAAAAAGTAAAGAATGATCTTTAGTTTCTTTTGCCTTTCTTCTCTACCAATTACAATTTTAACTTCACAAATTTTCAAGAGGACAGAAGCAAAGCAGTAAAACATAAGCTCTGAAAATAAAAAACTCAAATTGAAAATTCTGAAAAAAAATTAATACTTTATGTAGTATTGGACAGGCCAAAAAAAGTGGTTTTCTATTTTAAAATCATGTGAAAGAGAGACAACTCAAGCAGTTGACAGAGCCACACAGCTCATTAGTTATTTAGCTGTAGTTCTTTATAGTGTTCTTTGGACCAGAAAGACAAACTCGGTCATACTCAGAGATAGCTTTAGAAGTGGGGGGGGGAGTTGGGGGGAAGTAGTAGTTAGCACTTGACTGGCCTTGGCAGTGCAGTGCCATGGGTAACCTGGAAGAAAAACTGCATAACAAACTCATTCCGAAAAAATTTAGTACTGAAATTCAAATTACAATAAGTAATCTTATTATTATAACACTTTAAAACTACAGCATTCAGCATTCAAATGCCATTTTACAATCACAGTTTGGCAGTATAGGAAATTAAGTCCGCAGTTAGAAGTCTAATGTTAAAAATCCACACTATTAAAGGAACTTATTGAAGGAATTCATAGATATGAGAAAATAAAATATTGTTTAACATGGGGTTTAGTCTCACAATACCATTCTACCTTAATTCATTAAAAAAACTGTACAGTAATAAGTGATCTAGCTGGGTCTTATGTGTGAATTGATTTCTGCTCATCTGTTCAGAACCCAGCAACGGTGTGCCTTTTTTTCCAGTAACGACTCAAACGACCTCTCCCATAATGACCTAAATGTCAGTTTGACTTGAAAATCAGTTCATGACCAGCAGATCTCTTTCTCTCTAGCCCCTCAAAAGCCACAGAAACCTACAGCTGAACACATATTGAGCCACACAGCTTCAATACAGCATCTTTCCTCTTTTGGCTATGCTCAGAAACAGATTTCCATTTAATTTATCTTAAATTATTTCAACTGTACCCTAGCCCAGGCTCTACAGGCAGGTGCTTGAACCAGACCCCATCAGCTTAGAGAGGATGGGAGAAGCCATGGGCTGCGTTCCCCAGAAGCCCAGGGTCAGCGGCCAGGGAGCAGACCCTTAGAGGGGCTTTGTCCAGAGTGGTTTTATGGTGTCCGACCAGGACTAGAGTTTGACATACGGAAGGAAAACTTCCTCACTGTGTTTCGTATAGGGCAGGAGATCTCTTAAAGAGGGGAAAAGTAAGATCAAACAGCTCTTGTTTCTGTAACTCTCCTGCTGGCACCTGGAAGTCTGGCTAAACATCCCATTACACACCGGAGAACCACACATAAGTAAAAATAAAGTGATACAGTGCTGGCAGAAAACAGCTTTACTCAGATTTAAACTCTGTCTGACACTCAAGTTAAAACATATTAGATAGATTCTGGCTTCACCATAGTCAGTGAAAAAGCTCCCATAAACGTGAGAAGGGACAGGATTAAATTAATGTTATTCACTCAATCACTGGCGTCTACAGCGGCAAAGAGAAACTGTTCGATTAAAAAAAAAAGGGATAAGTTTTACATTATTCTGTAAAACACAACCATAACTGTAGATGCTGAATAAATAAGAACTAGCTTCAAATATAATCCATATTCTTATTTATTTATATCTTAATGAAAAATTCTCTTTTTGAGCTAAAACGTTCCTTACAGCTCTCAGCTGTAAGGTGATTTTTTTCTGGAATTCTTTGACGCACAGATATCAAAGCACTGTGAATAATAGAAATAGACAGACAAAGAGAGAATCATCTTTAAAATACAAGTGTACAAGGATATTTTACGAGTGAAGTGAATCTGCTTATAACATATAAAGGAACTGAAAGATAGCATTGACTAATGTCTTATTTCCCAGATCCCTCAGCTATTGTATCTCATCCTGAGATTAGCCCAAAGCAAACAGATATACACTTTTAAAAAAATATAATTTTTTCCTCAACATAAGCGACCCTTGAAGAAAAAAGTTAACCATAAAAATGCAGAGTCTAAAAACTATTAAAAAAATAGAGCAGGGAGAATGCTGGACCCTAAGAGACTGACTTGTAATTGTAGTGCCCAGTTTCTGCCTCGAAAATTGAGATTTGTCAGAAGGGCTTGTCTTCCTATCTCCATCCTATCACAAATTTCAACTGCACCCAATGTATCTCTCCTGCCTGTTCTGCCAAAACAACCCAAAGATGTTAGAGTTTGTGACATAGCATTTCTGGACCAGGCAGCGCAGAGACAATTAATAACCGCCGTAGATGTGGCTCCTGTGCTAGGACTACCACACTGACCGCTGGCAGCACTGCACTGCCATGGGGCCACTAGATCATCCAGATCTCCAACCATGCAAGGAAGCAGGACAGCCGGGGGTCAATCGAACCAGCATCACCCAGTGCTAGGGATGTCCTGCACACCCAACCCAGTCCATCACCACCGTACTCCGTATCAGTGGGACACCCACTGTGCTGTGGCCATTTACTGCCCTTAGGCATCCCCAAAATCTCCCCTTTTTCCAGTCTCTTCCCTGCGGTAAGCACCAGGTGGCACTTGCTCATGTGAATACTTTGATACCTGGTCACCAGGCAAGAAAAATCAGCTTTTCACATCCAGGGCTTAAGGATGAGAGGGAGGCACTATTAATATCCTAGGAACCATCCCATGCTGTGGCAGTTAAAATGTTGTTCTATAGACCTGGTTTGATTACATCATTAGAACAGCCTGCTTCATCTCTTAAAAAAAACTTACGATGGCCTTCTTCCCCCTTCTTTCACTTTGAAAGCAAGAATAAAATCACTTCAATTTCCCTATTATGCTCTCAGTGAGCCCAGCAGGCTGAACATTAAGAGACTGACAATGCCACCCACGACTCGGTGTTCGGAAACAAGGGAAGTTACAGTATGATCAGGGTGTGGTGTATGTATTTCCTTGTCAGGTTTTCGGACTGCACCACCGTCTGTGCAAGAAAGAGAAACCAAACCCAAGTACAGAAGTCTCCATTCCCTTTCTGGAAAAGGCACCAAAGCTTTCCTATTCTAATCAAGACAAATCTTTCATACAAAAATTAAAATACACCTCCTATTCAAGGAGAGAATGACAAAGGTTGAAACAATTAGCTGACGAAGGCAAACGGCACTAACTTCCATGCTCCCCCACTAACAGTAAACATCAAGTTGTTCTGAAGGAAAAAAAAAACTGCATCAAAGCTGAAAGTCAAAAAACAAAGTACATACTTAAATTAGAAATTATTTAAATTGAATTTTATATGAAGAATGCTCAGAGCTGGCCTGTTTAAGACAAACCCCGCATTTTCTGCATGGCTAGAATCACATTAGCAGAGGAACGATAGCCTCATGTATTCACTAATCTATTACCGTCAAGTTAGAAATAGAATATTGCATTAGCATGCAAAAGGAGGCAAGCCAGCACTACAGGGGAAACCAGTATTTCTGTAGTACGCGCTGCAGAACGGCAGTGCAGATTTGTATAAATAATGAGTCAAAAGGAAAAAAATGAGCTTGCACTGGCGTGAGGCTTATGCCTTGATTATAATGTTGATACCACATTCATTTTAATGTGTCAACTGTTCTGAATAGCCTACCAAAGGCCAATGTTTTACGTTGTTGTGATAGGAGGCTCTTCTTCCCTCTCTCTCATTTCCCTAAAAAAAAAAGAAACACATCACGCACACAAAAAAAAAAACCCCACACTAAAAGAATTAAAGCTCAGATGTCCTGAAATCTTTCATCCACTGATGACTGCCAACATTCAGATTAAATTCAAAGGGTTTACTGCAGCTCTCAGTCTTAGCTATATAATTTACAAAGTGCACTCAGAGTTGCTCCAATCTAATTTGCAGTTCAGCAGTGATTATCATTTGCTGACTGCACCTACTTGAAGATTTTCTTTTGAAAAATCAGAGGAAAAAAAAAAAACACCAACTTTTTACACCAACAGCTTTCCTCTGGGAAATGTTTCAAGAGACATTACCAGCAGGTAGCCTGCCATGCCACTTACAGCCTGATGCAAGCTTTGTTCCTACATCTATTCTCCTCATATTTAACAGAAAAGAGCCAAGTCATGACCCACATTACAGTCCCTGAAAATCCAGGAGTCTGGACTGTAAATTTCATTGCTGTGGTCTCAACTGATCTCCACTACTTCTTCCTGAAGGACTATTTTCTTCTTTCTCAGAGAATATTAGCAGAGATGTTGATTACTGCATCATACATGCTACTTATGTTTAGGTCTTATGCTCACCTATGGTAAAGCTTGTATCTTTCAGCAAAGTCCCTAGAAATATTTGCGTAGTCCCTGGCTTTTCTGCCTTTTGAGGTCAAAACTCTGCTGACTTGGGCAGGAGGCATGGCTATACTGTTTTTAACAAAGGAGGGGAACTAATGATTTGGTAAACAAAAAAAAAAAAAAAAAAAATCACAAAAAAAACCCACACCACACCAAACACACCAGTTCAAACTGTGACATCTACCTATAATGAAAGGATTTGCGCAAAGAAAAAGGGTCTCGCAGTGCTGTCTGAAGCTAGTCAGACTGCAGATTTACTTCTCTGACAAGGTTCCTGGAAGGCCGCCTGTTGTCCCAGACTGGACTATTGAAGAAGGCGGTGCAGAAGGCACTGGGGCACATTGCCGGGCAACATTTAAGCCACATGTATCATGCTCCTGAAAAGTGCAAGCTTAAAGTGACTGAGACTACTGGTTATTTAAACACCAAATCTAACAAGTCATTTTGGCTGAAAATGTGGTTTGCGTTTAAAACTTCTCATTTTGACATCATCCAAATGCTTGGAAATATTTCATTTCCAAATGCTCTGAAGTGTGAATACTTAAAAACACTTCTGAAATGGAAGAGTGCCCAAAGACAACATTTGATCCAAAAACATCTTCCCACACCCGCAACTTTGGCTTTTCATTTTCTTCAGCAAAAAAGTCAATTTTTCACTGGTCCACCTGGGAATCTGAGGGAGAATTCAGAAAAATGAGAGAGGGGAGACAGCAACAAACCCTCCAGCTCCAACGCACCTGGACTGCTAGGTCCCACATCATTGATGGCAGTGTGCAAAAAAACAAATAAAGAGCTAGCCAGTACTGCAGCACCTCAAGCAAGAGAAACTGAGGAGTATACGAGTCCCAAGACACAGGACCCAAATAAACAGTCTGACAAGCGTCCAAGTAGAAAATCTGCTTCGCTGTTAGGTTCCAGTAATTTCATGTCCTCTTGCTTCCAGGTTAAATCACTCCTACTTTCACATAAGCATCAAAAAAGCAGACATCCTCAACAAGTCACCTAATTATAGACTCCGATGCCCCTAAGTATCAGGCCTAACACACTACTGCCAGAAATGCAAGAAAACAAGTGGTTCTCTGTTCAAAAGCCACTTAACCAGCTGTCAGAAGGCAATACTTTGGTACCTCAGATTGGGGCATCCCACTGACCTGAAGGCAAAATCTTGACAGATTTATGCAATAGTATTTTTTTTAAATAATTTGCAACCTGAAACACTTTCAAACAACATAGTTTGAGTGCTTAGAAACAGACAAAGATTATTCCGTTTTCCCATACTTGAATGCATGATAGGAGATTATATTGATTATTAATTACAACAAGATATGAAAGGAAAAATCAGTATACATATCTTCAGTGATCATCCTCTGCTTACAATGTCCATTTTAGCTGAAAATCTGGTCAGCTACATTCAGTCTTGCCTGAAAGATAGCCAAAATTAGCAATTTTAATAAATCTAGTCGTATTTGCCTCCTCGTACAGATGTGCTTATGCTGGAATAGGATTGTTCACAAAAGGCAATTTTCTAGTACCACTATGCTGGAATAACTTGTTAAACTTTCCCACTCAAATAGACAATCTGTGAGAATCTGTTCAGTAGGGAAACAATTTTATACCGCACATCACTATTTCAATGGGGCGGAAAGGAAATGCAATAGAATAACATCAGACACTTCAGACCCCAGTTCTTCAATCCCCTTAAACTTCTCTCTTATAACTTTTCAAGAAGTACGGTAAATAGGTTATTTTCTGTTCTCTCTGCAACTTTGCAAGAGTTAAGTTTGAATTACCATCTCCATGTGGACACTGCTGGCTATTAAGATGTGCATACCCTACAGGGGTGTAATTAAGGAAGCATTAAGATGTTTTCACCAAAGGACAGCTCATTCGTTGCAGCTGCACTCTTTTTTCAGCAGGTTAACTACTTGGCAGCCCTTGCATGTCCTAGAGTCAATCTTCATCTAAAGGATGGAGGTGAGTGGGCAGGACCGGATAGTTCATCTTCTCCTCTCTCATTTATTACCACATCACTCAGCAGTGCTGTGACCTTCCTCACCTTGGAAGCAGGACCACACACTGCTGGGGCCAGTGGGACAAGACAGAAGCAAACTCCCTTTGAAGTAATCTACCTAATAAGTGATAAAAATATTAATGGCACAAGGATACACAAGTAGTCCAAATACATAAAAAGCAAGCTGTTACGTCATTTACTCCCCTGCTTGCCGCCTCCCCTCCCAACTAAATGGTTAAATTACTGGTAATTGTGCAGCCAGCCATAGTTACAGGTAGTTACAAAGTTATTAACACTTTGTCTTATACTTGGAAACAGCAGTCACTTCAGAAGGGAGCGCTGGCTCCTGAATGGAAACCATCACACTTGATCCTGACATAAGGGCCATCACACTTCAAAACCCTTCTCATGACAATCTATAGCTTGCAACAGCATCATGCACCATGTCACATCATTTATGCATCTCAGCCACATTCCTAAAGCAGCAGCAGGAGGCAACAATGAAGGACAATTTTCCATTAAAGGAATGAACCATAAAAAGTTCAAAGAGAAAAAGATGGCTTGATCTCCAGTCCCCTGCAATCAGCATGTGCCCTGTGCAAGGGTGGCATGTCCCCTCTTCACTCAACCCTGTTTCCCACACAGGGCAGCCAAAAGCTCAAACAATGCTCAGCAGAAGGGAAGAAAACCACCAGCAGCAGAAAACACTGTGACACAGTCTCTCTGGGGATAGAAATCACCACAGGACACAACTGCAACCATTGGGAAAGCAGCGGCGCAATTAAGCTTTGTCCACTGCAGAAGCTCCTAAAGTGACTTAAACCCTCTTATATACCTGGAGGGAGACTGTTGTTACCATCACGGGTGCTGGCTATGCCTACTGTGCACAGCTGACCGCTGCTGGAACCCAAGGTGACAGCCCAGTCAGCATTAATAAAACTATCTTTCAGCACCAGCAGCCTCGTAAACTGAGGTGAAGGAGGCTGGACAATGTCAAGCTGGCTGCAAGAGAGAAAGCAGCAACAACTCCTCTCTGACACCATAATTCCCCAAGTCTTCTCATTTAGGTTTTGAGACATGACACGAAAGCAGCATTTGTTTCTGTGCTATGTTTCCTCCTGTTTTCCCCATGCACTCAAACACCTCCTCCATTTTTTACCAAATACCAGTAATGGCAAACTACGCCCATTCGCTTTGAGGGAAGAACAGACCCCCTTCCTGGGCTCTTCCACAGGGCCCAAGTCATCTGCAGAGCAATCTTTTGGAAACAGCTGCACAGCACCTATGGAGCTATGGGAGAGCATAAAAGATTAATCACGTACAGGATGGAGCTCTATATACAATTTGGTATTTAAAGTGCTTCTGCATTAAGAATCAGATAAATCCTGAGCAGGAGAATGAACTTCTCAAGCAAGTTTAAATGTGCTTAGATCCGTGATTGATAGATATGAGTGACTGCTTCATACTCTAGGGTGACCTTATTCACACTCTCTCCTCTGACAACAATTCCAGAATAAATTGCCCTGACTGACAAAGACATAATAAAAAATGCTATTCTGGAAACCCACTCACTTAACCCATACCTCCATGACTGTGCTCTAGTTAAATTACCAGGCAAGTGAGTCTAGTAGTGATTAATTTTGGCAACTTAATAATTTTTATTTTAGGGAAGCAATGGTTGCGATGCATAATGATGAATCCATTTTGATTTTGAGGTGTCTATCATTTGAAAAATGACTTTCAAAAACATCTAAAGAATTAACCAATTCCTCGTCATCATTCAATGACTCCTGAAATACTTTAAGGAATGCATTTGGGATGAGTAGTGATTTCGTTAGGAGCAAACATGAGACCAAAGCAGGTGATGGCAGAAGGTGATTTTATAACAAAAAGTGTCAATTCTGAAGTCACCACATAGGGTGCAGGAGTCAAATTCACTGTTGCTTCTTTAGCATTTTTCTTGCCTATAGTTCAGTCAGGTCTGAACCCCATGTGCAAATATGTGTCCCAAAAAGTTTCACGCACAAGACAAGCCACAACAACGGAGTTAAAACAAATTGAAGGGCCAGATAGAAAGAGAATAGGATCACAAATCTGAAGTGTGAGCTGTTCTTTTCAATCAAGAACTGGTATCACGAGTCAAATTCACTTCTGTCTGTTCCTGACCTTAGCAAGAATAAAAGTTATCTTAGTGGAACCTTGTTAGCAATTTGGCTGAGGTTTCAGAAAAATCAGAAGAGACAGCCTAGTACATTCTTAGCTGTGCTGGCTTCACAGAGTATCCAAATACTTAAAAAAAAAAAAAAAAAGAGAGAGAGAGAGAGAAACTTGGTTTTTGTCCCTCAGGTAAGCAGCTATGACCCAGTCAGTATTCAGTGAGGAAGCAGCTGAGCAAGGAGTCTATTTACATATTCACTGCTATTACCTTAATAGCACTTTAAAGGAATTGGGCAATCCAAATATAATATGTAGTGAGGATTGCTGTTAGTGCGGTTAACGTAGATAGTGATTACTCTTGGCTACTGTTAGGGAAGAAGGCCAAGGAGAGAGGAAGAAACGCAGTACTCCAAGTAACCAAGAGGGCACACAAGGCTGAGATTGGCCCTGCCTCCCAGTACTTGCAATAATGCTTCTGTGACTTTCCCCAAAACTGCCGCATCTGACTGCTACACAGACTAGAAATACACAAATGTGATTCAACACGCTTTACAAAAATAATCATCAAGCAAGTTCACCAGCGCAAAAGGTCTGTAAAAGGATTAAACACAAGATACACAGACAAACTGCCTGCCGACAAAGCACAGTTTATTTCACTTATGAGTAAATTAAGTGCTAAAGCAGAAATCACGGCATATTCATGTAAATTGAAGCCAAGAAGCTAAGGGTTGAAATCGAGTTGGTGGAGGCTGCAGTGTGAAAGAGCACAGCTGGAAACGCAGCTTCTAGGGCAGGCAGCGGCAGCTTTCTTTAGAGCAGTGAGCAGGCGGGTGAGCTTTTGCAGAGAGCTGGTGCCAAAAAAGGGGCCTGGGAGGAAGGGTAGGCAGAGACAGGCAGGGCCACGCCATGCTGCTGCTCCATGGTGGCTTCTCTGATCAGCTCTTCTGCCCACTTAACAAAACCCAGTGCTAGGCAGGTGCGCTGGTTTGAGGAAAGATGCCATAGCATCTGGCTATAGCATGCCAGCTTTTCAGTTCTTGCCTTTCATAGGTATGAAAATAACTGCTAAACAGTCACATTTTTGACTATTTAAATACATATCTACCCAGATATCTGAATTACTACACCTCAGAGCTAATGTCCAGACTATTCTCATTCAGAACAATCCCCAGACATATTGCTTATGCAGCCTCAGTGGCTCCCAGGTGTACAAGGAATCGGGGAGGAAAGTGTTTTCTCCGTAGTCCAGCACACCAACAAGAAATCAGAAAAAGCATATTTTCCCCATAGTCCGGTGTATGCACATTACACCACTGTTATAGCACAGCCTGAAACAGGAAGAAATTCTTTCATTTTGCTAAATTGAGTTATCTCTGGATATCAGGCAGATATTATGAATGCATATTTACAAAGTTCTCAGTCTTTTATTGAACCATCAGGGACTAGCCTTAGATAATATAACCATCAACGGATAATGAAAAGTTAGTAATCACCTCCACCAGTTGGTACTAGAAGAGATCCCGATTTGGGTATAATCTTACAGCCCTGGCTTTAAGCAAACTTAGTTCATCTAAGGTGTTAACTGTGCTTTAATCTCTTGGAGTGCATCCACACTCGAACTACCAGCTAGTTAAATCACTTTCAACAAGAACCTCATTAAACTGGCACATGTTCAGTACACAAGGTAAATTGTACACGTCGGTACACAAGGCCTGCCAGTTGTTGCCTTAATTATTTACTCCCCCATTGAGTCCTTTCCTCAGTAATCCTTTCTCACCCCCAGAAAACCATTAACTGTAAGGAGTGAATGTAACTCAGGGCAGAATCCCTCTTGCTGGGACTGATCCTGCGGGGTGCTGAGCTGCTGCGGCTCTTGCTGAAGCCACTCGAGGAAGCGGGACCCATCAGAGATCACTCCAGTCACATAGTGCAAGTGGCAGAGCAGCGGGTAAAGTGGGATGCTGGTCTGGGTACAGTAAAAGATGCAGGCTTCCTCCTTACAAACCGAGCTGGATACGCTTCTGGGGTACAGACAACACCATGAGAAACAAGTTTCTATAATTCTCATTTACATATGGATAAACTGTTGTGTTTTGGGGTTGGTTTTTTTTCTGGCTGCTAAATGATGTATAATACACATGATAAAACTCCAAGCAGGCTACACACAGATTGTTTCTCGAATATCACACCTTATGGACAGGCTGCATTAGCGCAGCAAGGAAGGAGAGGAGAGCACTAGCAAGGCATGAATAATATATGCTGCATACTCGATTCTGTAATCGCACTTAAGCTATTTGTTTTCCCTATTACCAATGGAAATAAGCAACATAAAATTGTAGGCTTTCTAAGTGCATATTTTGTTTCACATGGAGGAATATTAAGTCATGGGTACAGTAAGAGTATAAACTAGGCTTACATTTTCTAGGTACTGTACCCACAGGCATAAAAGGTTAACAGTTATTGGTAACACTACTGAATTACACTGACAGGTGAATAGTTCACAATTAACCAGACATTTTACTATGTTGCAGGCAGCCAGCATTTATGAAGAGCAAAGAAAACAGAATTTAAGTACACCCCTTGCTTCATTGGAAGACTATTGTAGTGAGACAGTAAGTAGCCTTATGGTGCTTCTCATTCTCTCTTTCCTCATCCTTGCAGCCAGAGTCCCTTCTTTATCCACAGGGGGCAAGGCTAGCAACTGATGCAAACCAAATATTCCTCTGTAATGGGCCAGGAAATAAAAAAAAAGTCGAGTCAAATTTAGAAACACAAGAGGAATATTGCTGGCAAAACTAGTTCAGCCACCACACATACTATACACATCCTTTGCATGGGGTAGATGGTCACTTCTGGAGAGCCAAAGAGACTGTCTTGTCAAATCCCTTCTGTATTTACTGAGGTGTAAAGCATGTCACAAACAGCAGAGAGGATTTCAGGAAGAAAACATAGTTTCTTTGTCATGAGAAATGAGAAGGGGAACCTTCATCCTGCCATTTCACAGCTACTCCTGTACCACTGCCACTTGTGCCCTTTGCATCCAACCAGACGGCTTGTCCCCCCCCTTGCCAGTACCCACAGGGCAGGCAACATCTCGAAATAGGGATGAGGATGCGCCTTGGTAACCCTTTCCTCCTCTCACCTCCTGAAGCCTATGCCAAGTACCCAAAAAAAGATATTCCTGTGGGCAGCTGTAGCAGGTAGCCCGCACACGCAGCTGGTCACAGTGGGACCCCAACCCTTATGCCAAGGACCTGGGGAGCACCCCCAAGCAGCCACACAAGGAAGCTGCCTCTGCAGCTCTGTCACCCCTATGCAGGTTGGAGGTGCATTCACTTGGGGTCTGCCAGCTGCTGCCAGCCCACAGGCACACAAATCTTTTGAGGTTTGGGCTGTAAAGCCATGGCGAGCTCCCCAGGTTTTTAAGGCTCACAGCATGGCCCAAACAAGCAGGATTTTCACTGGGGTTGGAAAAAAAAAAAAAAAAAAAAAAAAAAAAAAAACCACACAAAACAAAAAAAAAAACCCAAAAACACCAAAATCAAAGACACACCACTAACCCCCCACCCCAAAAAACACTTGCTTACATATATGAGGGAAGACCCCCTACAAAAAGCTGTATGAGATCTGCCCTCAAGAGCTGGAAGAGACAGGAGAGGCCAGGCCTCTATAGAGAAGAGGTCACTAGGATTATTTACTTAAGAAAAAACATTTTCTCTGCTTTTTCCCCCCCTCAAAGATGACAAACAAAAAAAACCCCACAACACCAAAAGTTCCTCTAAACAAATGAACAACACAAGAGCTGGAGGCAGTCACCCAGCATGGAAAATGAGCTCAAAGCCTGGAAAGTTATCAAACGGAACAGAAAATGGTCTTATAATGGCAAATTTCAGGCAACCCTAGTAAAAAGTGACTCTTCCAGTCCCACCTGTAATCACCCACCACTGCACTCTTAATAGGATATTTACAATTATACACAGATGGTGAGAGATGGTGCAATCTTCTGCTGATGATTGTGGTTATATATTTTGTTTAACAAAACGTTCAGGCAAATTAAGGGCACTCCTGGAGATTTCTCCTTTATCTCTTAAAGATCACCTCACACATCAGAGGGTGAGACTTAGCAACCATAACAAACAGTCTAGAAATAAACTCTTAAGACAGATGATAACGTCTGTTTCGTGTTAGAATTTTATACTACCTATTGTTCTAGTAAATTCTGAAAGATGATTTTAACATTTATTTTGTAAAGTCTATTTCACATAAGTCTCTTTTACTGCAAATGACAAATAAATTGTCTAAGAATTCTGTTTTGGACAAAACACAAAGGAAAAACAAAATCATCTTATGCACAACCAGGGCATGATGAGACATCATTTTGAAATAAGTTCGGTATAAATAGAATTTTATTTCTGAAAAACAAATTTAGTAAGATGTTTTAGAAAAGCCCTTTTGTGTTTTTAAATTAAATTGCATTGTGCTCAAAATGCATCAAGGAGATATTTGGGTTGAAATCCATACTTCAGCAGAGTTGCTATTCAAGTATTAAGTTAAAGTGACTCAACTTTCTAGAAGGAACCCTTACTTAATTCCCCATAAAGTTTGCACAAAAATAGCTTCTTCTATAATAATTCCAAAACATTTCCTTCTTCCAATATCAAAGAACATAATTTACACAGAGAAATTACTTGTAGAAGTTATTACATCTAATAGTATTTTCTGTTTAAACATGAAAACTTTCACTTGCTCCTTAGACATTTAAAGGTGGCTTAGTTTCTTGAAGACCGATTTGCAAATATTTTTCATCTAAAGAAGAAGTTATATATGACAGCTTTGTTATATGAAAACTAGATAAATGGCTGTGATCACCCACTTCACAGTAAGCTGCAGCTAATACAAGAGACCATTTAAGGTTAAAGCTATGAGACTAGTTACCTGAAAATACGTAAGCAGCCACTTCACTAATCACAGAAAGCACGAGCTACCTGTTCAAATTATTCTGGAAAGCATTGACATTGTAAGTTTTGAAATTTTTAATGGTAACTAAATATTTTATCTAATTTGTACTTAAAGCTTTTTCTGTAAGAGCATGAAGCATTTGAAATATGTGATCTTCTCTGAAACCCTGCTGAAATTTCACAAGGTAACACAGGGAACAAAAAGAAGTTAAATTCTTGTGTTAGAAACATTCTGATAGCACCCTGTCATAAGATAAAGTTACGATAATTAAGGTGAATTTTGTTGCACACCTACTCACGGATCAACTATTCATGAGAAGAGACAGCTAACAAGGCAAATGCACAAAGACGCTCAAGGAAGGAAAGATCAGAGGGGCACATTCTGAATACCGTTAGATGCTAACAAAAAGTATGGCTTTCTTCTTAGTTAAATATCCAGAAGGGAATTTTTTTTTTTCTAGACTGAGCAAGCAAGTGAACACTTTGCACATCACTCACCTTTATCACCACTTTTTCTAGTTTTTCTGCAAGCAAACCACTAATTACCACACTCAGAGAGAGAAGAACCACAAACCTGAGCTAATAAGCAGCCGCTTTTGAATTCAGCACTGTTCTTTCATCATCACCAGCAAAGAGAAGTTAGCTTGAGCAGAGGCAAATAGTTACACTCATTATGAAAAAAATTACATTCAGTCAGATATTATAACATTACCCTTGCAGTTTAAGATAATAACAGCTTCTCCTGTTAAACACCATGAAGCTTACACTACATATTCCCGGAAACGAGAATAAACACAGATGATAAATAGACAAATATAAAGAAAAGTGAAGATGTGTAGCATAGAGTTCACTAGTCTTAAAGCTGGTTTTAGAATGGAGTAATTTCTGTGGAGTAACCAACTCTCTGATTTCATACAACTTGGGTAACATCAGTCCATTTTATCTGCTGGAGTTAACACAATATATGTGACAGAATGCCTATATTCTCAAAGTTATTTTGTCCATTTAGAAACAGTTTAGTTAAACAGGGTAAGAGAAAAAAGTTCACAATCAGTTGCGGGAATATTTTTTTCCCCCTTTGATTGCAAATTCATACTCAAAACTGCCACCTTTGAAGTCCACATACTAACCATTACTGGGTTTGGTTTTATGGTTTTCACTTAAATTGTAATGCTTTCTTTTTTTTTTTGTTCCTCAAGACAGAGCAAGATGCCCAGGCAACTGGTATCTTGTCTATCAGCAGACATCACCGAAACAAGATTTGGCTGGTATTTTCTTGTCTTTCTACAGACAACATAGTTTTTATTACTTTTTAAAAAAATATAGCATTCAATAAATTTTAAGTACCTCTGTGCAACCTTCATACCTCATGACCCAAATAGTATTGCAATAATTACATCACCTAAAGGCCAGGAGAGTCCAGTTTGAGGAGCAGTCACAAACACCACCATGTACAGTGTACAGACATGCTAACAGAGCTAATATCGTGGCTCAGAGCAGAGCAGCCGTAGATCTGCAGCCCTCACAGAGGATAGACTTGCACAAAAGAAAAGGGATATAAGGCTCTTAACCAGACAGTATTTGCTAAACTACAAGCCTCCGTCACAGCCATGATAGCAGTAATTCTGAAAAAAAAAAAAATTTAACTTAAGCAGAAAAACAGATGCCTCCTCTCAGATCATCAGCTGTATAGTTACATAGCCTTAAAGTAACATCTCAGATCTTTGTCTCAGTTCCATTGATGGCTTATATCAATCTGTTTGTTGCAGCCAAAAGCCTCTTCTTACCAAAAAACTTTATTCTTTATCTAAAGCAAAATAGTTTGCTTCATCTAGCTTAAAGTTTAATTACGCACCCTCTGGGACTTTTTTCTGATCCAAAATGCAATGCCTTCTAGGCAACCCCAAGTGCGCACAAACTAAATAGTCCTGTCAGCCAGGAACAGCAGTCAGCCTGAGCTGTAAGGAAAAGTGTTGTGCAGAAATGTCTAGGCTCAGGTTGGAGGGCTGCAGAAGAGTCAGCAAGAGCGTAAGTGCAAAAAGGTGAGAGGAATGCTTGGGATAATTGGTGAATGAGAGACCTGAATAGGCAAAAAGAAATAAAGGAACCCATTCTCTGCTCTCCTGGGACACATGCAGACCCACGATCAGCATGACACCAGCAACCTTTGTACCAAATTTCTTCAGATTATTATGCAGAATGAAGGGGGAGAAAGAGATTCAGACCAAAGTTTAAAAAAAAAAAGTTTTCTGCAAAGATTGCATCAGTAATGCTATTTTAACAGTGGTTAAACAGGACTATGCGCTCAACTACAGGTCAGTTTCCTGGCTTAGACTTCCCTAATCACACTTGCCATAGAGGACTGCAAAAAAAAAAGTTGAATCCCTTCCATGGAGTATTAATTCACTCGGTACGCTACCACCTGAAGACCCAATCCCAACACCTTTTGTCAACAATAATTCAGCTCCCCAGTGTCAGAAAGGTTTTTAATTCATTAGTTTTCTTTATTATGAAAACTTTCACTGAAGACTTTGTCATTTGGGCATTGAGATCACAGCTACATGCAATACTTTCTCTTCACTACTATAAAAGTGGTATTTCTAGATAACTGAACACATAGAACACTAGAATAAAAGCAGAGCAAATTGGTTTTACCTCAGAAGAAAGCTGAAAGCATTAAAAATAGAGGAGATCAGCACCATTCATCCAGCCACGGGTCAATTTTCTTTGCTTAGTTTGTGATAAAACAAACTTCATCTTCCTTGTATTTTCACTTTGGGATTCTTCACACACTTTAAATAATCCACGCTGAAAAACCCAGTTATTTCTTTAGCAGTGAAGACAAGGCTCTTCATGGCTACTTTACAGGTATTTAAATAGGACAGCACAAGGTGAAAAAAAGAGTTGTGCAAAACTCGCTGACTGCATTTTGACCTAATTCTCTGAATTCCTGATTTTGAAGGGACTACACCACTGCTGAAAGTCCCAGAGGCACAGATATCAAACTTCAGAAAACAAGCCTTATCAAACGTTGAGCGCTTCAGACTGCACAAGATTAAGAAGTGGGATTTTGGTATAAATCCTTCTTATGTTCAGGATCACTAATGCCAGCAGAGGGTTTGCTCTTAGACTTAAGAAAAGGGAAATTACTAGGCAAATACAACGCATCAAAATCATTTTTAATTATTACTTAGGAAGAGGAGGCTTCTGAAGAGCAGCCTTCCTTCTTGCCTGCCAGCTTAAAGGAACAGATCGGTTCAAGAAGCAGAAAAAACCAACCATCTAACTTTTCTTCTCACACACCTCACCGATACCAAGAATTTTATACCTACACAGATTTTTTTGTTTGTTCGTTTGTTCGTTTTTTAATCAAAAGTGCAACTAACCCAGTCGTTAAACTCAAAGCATGAGAAAAAAGAACGAAGCCTGCATAAGAAGAAACAAAGCATGACCCCTCTTCCCTGGACACCTGCTGAACTGAAAAACCTGCTCTCTCAGACACAGTGGGCACTAGGAAAACTGGAAAATGGGACACAACAAAGCTATACATATAGAAAAAAAATAAAAAAGGCAAAATTTTCTCTCTTTCTAGACTTTTTTTTTTTTTTTTAATGGAGATACCATCCATATATCTCCAGGAATCTCCTCTCTGGTGAAGAATTAGTTGCTAATCTGTGTTTCAAACCAAGGGGTTGAGCCCACATGCCATTTATGCCCCTTTCCTGCAGCCAGTTCTTCAAACGTAGGAACTCCTTATTGTTGACTTCATGGGGGAAACCTCCTTGAAGGGCTCCGTTTCTTTCCCAGCAGTCCCACTGAATCTAAGCAGAGCAATGGCTACTCTAGCATCAGGCGAGAAGACTCCTCTCCAAGAACAAATACATTTCCCCTCATTTATTACACTTTCTCCTATATCATGTACTACAGTAGCAAACTACTGTATTCAGTCCAGTATTGGCCAACCTTGACAGTGACCCCATAGAAAGACAAAGGTTAAATTAGTTGAATGTATTCTGAATAAAGATAATCATCCAAACAGAGAGAAGTGGACCTACACAGGTAAGGGTTTCATGCAAAACCCACTGAAGTTGGAGAGCATCCCACAGACCTCATCTCTAAATGGCTGCATGGGAAAATAAGCGTTTTCATAATTATTTGAAATTAAACTGCTTGCCTTGGGAGTGCTCAGTGTATCACCAGCCCAACATGCCTGCAGGGGGGACCAACACAGAGTCAGCCATGGAAGGGAAGGCCCAAAGGGTTTCACAAGTGCTGAAGTCTTTCACAGTTGAAGAATAAAATTGAACAAATGCTATTCTGAAGCCTCTTCTCCTTTTAGCTCTGGCAACTTCAACTGTCACGTAAGATTTCAAATGACACTGCTCATGCTATGTGATGTAGAGATGCAAGTGTGACCTTGAGCACGCAATATTTCTTTCACACACTGTTGATTGCATCAAACCAACCAACACTCCTCCTCCCCCCACCAGCCACTGCCAGAGCATTCAGAGTTGTTCGGGATACTAACAAATAGCTCACTGCAAAGGAAGGTGCATCCTATTTGAGTGCATGACAGAAAACTAGTTATAAAGTAATTGCTGAACTTTATCTTTAAACTCAAAGTGTAGTGTGGAGAAATAAAAAACAATAAATCTAAAAAAAGCATCTTCTTACCAAATACAAATGACTCTTTGAAGTTATTATAAATATAATCAGTGAATTGTGAAGACCATAAATACTTCCCAGGGTTCTGGGACCATCATAATAAACCACAAGAGCAAAATTCATGTGGGATATGATGTCACTGTTGCCATGAAATGTATTGATAGTGCAGTTCACTGTGTTCCTGTATTTATGTTTCTATAATACATGGTTGCAACCACAAATTTTAATGGAAAAAACAGTTTTATTTAGCAGAGAAGTACACCTTGGAAACCAAGGTCTCTCTCCTGGCACTGATAAATTGCATACTTCAATTTCCACATTATCCAGAAAGGACTGGCCATACACCAACACAAGGCATATTGATACAAGGTCTTGTTGCCAACATATAAAGCCCTTGATAGTAAGCCCTGCAGCACCTAAGTGACAAGATGCCTAGGCCAACGTGGCTGAGACTGACCTTATTTATTCTTCTTTTTGGTCCTAAATCTCCCTCCGAAACTTGCAAAGGACCTATGCGTACACTTCAGTCAATGGCTTTACAGTTTGCTGCTACAGAACAGCACCTCCTTAACCTGGTTTGCCTCGTTTCAGTTGCTCGTATTTCCCTGGACATTTTGTTTTGCCTGTTCTCCTTTTTCTTGTGATTGCTGTTAGAGTGGTTGGTGTTCTGAGCCACTGAGCCCAGTTTTACTTCCATCATGTTTGCAGCATCCCAGATCACTAGCTAGGGGCACTTTAAAACACTATCAGGAAACAGGAGAGCTGCGCTGAGCTTATTTAGGCAATAATTTAGGGGGACTCCCTCCTTATGATGCAATAGCCAACTTTAGGGACAAAAACCCAGAGGCGTGGTGCTTAACTGTAGAGGATACAGCTATCACCTTGTACACATGGAGCACCCTAAGGTCACTGCGTTGAAATATGCTTTGTCGCAGCCTTTTCACCATCTCTCCTCTTCTACTGAATGTGCTCCCCTCCACCACCATGAAGATTTTTTTTTTTAAATAACAATCAGTATTTTTATAACTCTGTCCTCTCTTCCTTCCCCATTCTCTCCACAAGCAATACTTGGCTTTCTCTTATTAAACTGTTGAAAAGAAAAAAAA
>VXBH01008057.1:951338-983180 GCA_013400035.1 Rynchops niger
AAAAAAAAAAAAACACGAACGAGGACAACCTGAGATACTACTCCAAATTGCTGCACAGAGGGTCCAAAAGCCCTGTCTTGCAGCAGAGTAGAGAGTTAGTACAAATTCTGCTGCTGACTTACACATTGGTTTTGTGTTTAGCCCTCAGTCACAGATATTCAAGCTACCACCTTTCATTATTTAGCTGCCACTGCCACATTTAAGAGTACAGCCTGTTCCCTCTACTGGGCCATCCTATAAATGCAGATTAAATTAAGCGACCTTCTGCGCTTCTGGTGAAAGCCAAAGTGAGGAAGGAGGATCAATGCATACCGTAACATTAAAAAGGAAGACGACAGAAAAGCAATGAGGAAAAGGTTTGACGCTGTGTGGCATGGCTACTCTGTACCAACAAGGTTTTGCTGGCACACATGCATTGACAAAAACATGCAAGAGGGCACAGAGCTTGTACAATCACAAGGGGGTTTGTTGACAGTGGAGCTTTACCGTGCCCTAAACAAAGGCTCTGGCAGGGCACATTTTTGCCCACCTGAAAGCCTTCTCATGTTGGAGTAATATCTGGTTATAGACATCAAAAGCGTTGTTTTGCAGACCCCTTTTCTCAGCACCCCTGGCAACATTTTGTCATGAAGCCTAATTCTCCCCTGATAGCACCAGGGCACCACTAACAATGAGAGCAGCAGGGGTTTAGCATCACCCTCTCTAACTCTTTTCTCAGCTGGCTTCAAAGCCACAATAGTTGAAAATGACTGTTCTCTTGCTGCGCAACAGCACCTACGGGAAGCACAACACGACCAGGGCAAGAGAGGGAAGATGTCATGTGAAAGCCATAAAGATTGTCACCACCTACAAGAGCTGCCTCCTTCAGCTAAGTCTGGTTTTATGAGACATACTTCTGAGGAGCAGTTAGTTTCAGCCACGTAATCAGAAAAATGAATTATATCAAAAATACCATCTTTGCAACTATTCTTTACAATGTACAGCTGTTTCTTCAACTTCAGACAGACAAATTACAGATCCCAGGAAAAGTAAACAAATCTATACCCCTCTGATGACATATACTTCAGCTGATAACATTTATTCCTATTTTGTAGATCTTTAAGTATATTGTTTATCAAAACGAATTCTGTCTATTTACTTGTTTTAAGGGCTGCGGTCTCATAATTATTTTTTCATAGTGAACCTCAGTAAACTTTTATGCAGCCTTCTCGCTTCCCTTTCACCACCATAGCCAATCTTGCATACTAATTAAAAACAGAGTATGCCAATTAAATTGCACTTTGTTTTCTTAATGAGATAGTCTCTTTTTTTTTTCCTTGCTTGCTTAATACTTACTGCATAAAGAAACTATAAAGTTGCATAGCCTTCAACACCATCAGCTCTACCTTGTGTAGTAGGAGAAACAGACCACCTTTTCCCCCTTCTAGTCCACATACCATAAACATCAAATCCAGATCAGTCACAAGCTGGTGGCAACTAACAGCTTGCTGCTTCTGTTTTGTGCCTCTGTTTCTAGCTCTCGGTTCTATTGCAATAAGGAGGAGCAAAGATTCTTGTTTCCTCCCTCTCCTCTGTAACCTCAGAGCAGTTCACCCCGATTCCCAATTCCCTGTCCTCACCTTTCTTTTGGTTTAAACCCTATCTAAGCATTAGAGAGCACATTTGAGGAAATAAGGATTCTAAAACAGAGCACAGGCTCTGTACAGAGGAAAATTTCCAATTGCTGGGGAAGCAAATGATATTTTTAATTCTCAGGTACATAAATTGAGGGGAAAGCATGCTAGCTGACCCATAACATCGTATTGGGTTTGAACTCTGTAAGGCTAAGGCACTTACCAGCTGTGAGGCTCCCATGCTTTTCAAAGATTGCCTCTTGCTATATACTGAAGATGTTGTTTCCATGTTCTCCATGGAGTTGCGTGGCAGGGCTAGCTGTTTTCCATGAAGCACTCTCAATTCCAGACCTTGCCGCCAGGCAATGGGACACAGCCAGAGCCAGACCTGTCTTCAAATCACAACACAAGACCCACACGCACATCCAGATCTCTCTCGTGATAACTTTTTTTTTAACAGCCAAATTCTGACATCTGATTCTACTATAGTAATTTTTACTTGATTTGCACATCTTGACACATTCTATGAACATCTCTAGGGCTAAGCATGTTGAATAAGATGACATACATGTATTTCTTAATAGTTCGATAGCAATTCACCCAATTATTCATACCAAAAAGACATTTTCACATGGCAAATGGAACTAAAGGTACATATTGCAGTTAAAGTGTTACACCCATGGATTACAGGATTTTTATAACATCATAACTGCAAATCAGTAGTTTTTCCTCTGCTTCTGAACAGTTAATTGAATGGGATGTCTATCTGTTATAGCAGTCTATTATGACCATATCATTTGTCTTAACAGCTTCAGTGTCTTGTCTAATACTCCATCACTGTATAGCAGCTGGTCCAGACAGAACTGTTCATTTAAAGTGATCACAGAACCTACTAAATTAGGAATCTGAGTCCTTCACTGTGAGACCCAATATTTCTATCCAACATTCCTTATCAATCTACTCGTGACTTCCCCCCCCCTTTAGACCCTCATTTGTCCCCAAATTTCTGACCTTCATTTTTCCTAAGTCATGACTTTTCTGCAGATTGTCATTGACATTCCACTGTGCCATAGAAAATTCCTGAAGAAGTTATCATGCCAGTAATAAATACATTTGGAAACAAAAGACAGTCCTAAATTATAGTATTGGGTCTGCACACCCAAGCCTTTTAGACCCAAGCCTAAAAGTGCCTGAATTTTGCAAGTGGTTCTTCAGTTGATCAAAATTCCCATCTACGTGTTGCTAAATCTTATTACATTCTCACCGACTACTGAAGTTGATGCACAATCAGAGTTATTAAGATTAAATGACCGAATGATTTTATTGAATGATCTAGGAAACAGGTCAGGTTCTGGAGGAAGCCTGGTCAGCAACGTGCTTTTCTCTGCACCACTGAGGAACAGGTGGTGACTCGTCCCTAGAGGTGCCACTCCTAAAGTAAATATGAAGGACTAGTTGCAGGTAGCTGTGACAGGTATGGCCTCAAAATACTTTTCACATTAATTTAGTCTGCTCAGACTCCATGGTTCCAATGGTCTTTGTGCCACTTTACAGGGCTGGATCATTGTTAACCCTTTGGCCTGTGAGCCTAGCTCACGTGGCAAGACTTGTCAGGTTGTTTCTTAGCCTGAAAGCTGGAACTGTATGCACTCAAGTACTCTTTGCTGCAACCTTGTTTGTCTAAAAAGAACATTAACACAATTCTGCACAGTAGATGTCAATGACAAAGCTCTGAGGTGGATGAGACTGAGGTGTGCGGACACAGCTAAAGAGGACCAGTTGCTTCTCCCCACCCCTGTTCTCAGTTTGCAACAACTCCAGGAGAAAACCCTCATCTATCATATATTAGGGTGTGTTTTTATAACCTCCCTGATGCTAGAAAGCACAGTGCTACTCCCTTGTTTTTTGAGTTGGCCCAATCAACTTCCCATCTGAAAGTGAAACCTTTCCCCTGGACTACCAGCTCTCAGCCATGTCAGCTCAGCCCCAGGCTGCACAGGCACACAGAAGTGGAAGCCAGCAGGGGACAGGACCACCTACACACATATTAGGTGACCCTTCCATTTATCTCTATCTTTTTCCCCCCTTTCTTTAACCTGACCGTCAACCTGCATCCTCAGCATCTGAGATACCCCTTGTTCCCTGGCCCATTGCCAAGGGAGAGCTTCCTGCTCCCTCCAGTGCTCACTGCGCAAAGGGATGTTGTGTTGCTTCCTCCACTGTCCTGGAAAGAAGGGGTTCAGGACTCCCACCACCTTCGGGAAAATCTATGACTACCTGTTGATCAAAGACCCACTCAATGGCAGCCATTAACTCCTCTCCTAGTAGCTTTCTTATTTTATTCACATAGTAGTGCTGCTGTTAAGCAGCTGGCGGCTCACCCCGGAGGGGATTGTTTTCCGATGATAGTTTCTGTGGCATGGTGCTATACAGATAAAGATCATTGTCATCTTAGGAAACTTCTCAGGCTGCGGCAAATATTTGGCCATGGGATAGCCTTTAAAAACTGCTTGGGCAGCCAACACTGATTGTAACTCAGGCTACCAAAGTAGGGAAAGGCCTTGCACAACTTCTGGCTGTTTCGTTCTGTCATCTAAAGCTGCATTTAATCAGCATTACTTCCAGGATTTGCTAAGCTTTTGCTGTCTCAAGAGAGCTTAGGACTCAGAAGACACCATTCCGCCTATTATGTAAAGCTATTCTTAGCACACACGTGTAATTTTTAAGCAGCATAAATCACAGTAAGTGTTTTAAAGTAGTTAATAAGAAAAATAGTAATCTAATAGGAAGTTTCTACCCTACAAGTCGAAAACAGGTAAGTTCACATTAAACAGTGCATGTCCTCAACAGGAATCTGATATCCTGAGGGATAAAGGACAAGTCTAGATCTTGCATGCAAAAAATCACATAAATAGGGATACACTGGGATTGTCATGGCTAAGTTAATTTGTTCTCCTGAACAAAGTGGTTATTGTTACTGGGTCAGCAGCATGGTAGGCTCATCTCCTGGGAACAGCCCATACGGATGAAGTGGAAGGACAAACAGCAGATGAGGTTAGAGGATGATAGCGCCCCTTCACAGTTTCAGCTGCCAGAGGACAAAGCACACCCGGCTAGGCAGTGCATGCAAGGTTTTAAGAACAAAACTGAAGAAGAAAATCTCAAGAAAGAACTACCAAGGCAAACATTAGCTTAAAAGTTTAGTACAGACTGACTTCCTTCCATTAACTCCTTTCTTGAATTCTTTATGTATAGATAGCTAGATTATCTTTCCTGTCACAAGAGACTGACAGGCAAGCAGTCATCAGTCTGAGCAAACTGTTCACCTATACTTATTCTAAAAACCTAAAGTTCCCGGTATGATCTCCTGTACGAGGGCTATCAATACTAAATTCTCACTGCTGACAAATACCTTCTCCTTTGTTCCCTTCGTCCCATATTAATAAGATATTTTTGTCTTGAGGGCAGACTCATTTACTGTCATGAAGTCCACACAGCCAGTGGCAAGTTGTGCTGTGTGTCTAGACCGCAAAAGGCAAGGCATCATACTTGCTGGGCCAATTACATGAGATGAATGGAGCTCGGATGCCCAGACCAGAACTGAAGATAGAGAGGGGGTCTGATTAAAGAAACCATTAAGGACATAAAAACTTTTTAAAACCCCCTCATAAGTACCTTTTTAACCGCTGCAATTGTAATTTTTTATTTGGAAGCTGGGAAAAGACCAGGTTGCAGCCCTAGGCTGCCACAGTAGATGTATATTATGGGGAGTACGCTTAGGGTGACAGTTATAAACACACTGTCTCCAGAAAAACACTTCATTTACAAAACAGATTTGACAGCTTGGTTTGTTTGCAATGCAGAGCACTCCTCCCAAACCCCCACATGGCCCTGTGAGCCTTGATTACTTCTTTGATGCCAGCTCTTCCATAGAGACCCCTGAAATGGAAGTGATGAATGAGGTCCTGTCAGGCTCCATTCCCTGGGTGGCCTTGAATCCATCCAGTTATCTGTTACACTGCCAACCCTGACAGTGATGAACACAACGCAGGCAGCTGACAACACCCCTATTCATTACAAAAAGAAAAAAAAAAAAAAAAGAGAGAGAGAGAGAGATGGTCCGGCGTATGTTTGTCACCCTTCAATGCTTCACTCATCTACACTACCTTCAGAGGACCTGCTTGGGGAGGAGATGAAGAAGTCTGTTTATACAATTATATGGAACAGGAGATCCAACATCCCTCAGCTCCATCCACTAAGGCTGAGCATCAAACTGCCCAGATGCTGGCATTTCTTTTTCTTTAATTAAGTTGTCTGCAGTTCACATTTATTGCAGACATGCATCCTGATGGGTCTGTCACATGCACAATGGCCACAGAGTAGCCTGATGACACTTCTATTTTCACATGTCACAGATCATGGTGTCTCTGTTAACCAAAAGAGTACCTCACAAAAGGATGTAGAGTGGGAAGAACTGCTAGCCTGGTTTGTTGCAGTTATGGCAGATTACAGAGCAGCCTTCTTTTCTCCATAATCCTAACATGGGAGCAAAGGTTCCTGCACGTGAATTTCTCCTCTGGGCATTCTCTCTTGTTTTGCCTCCAGCATGTTGTCTGAAC
The DNA here is from genome assembly GCA_013400035.1 of Rynchops niger. Classification (NCBI taxonomy): domain Eukaryota; kingdom Metazoa; phylum Chordata; class Aves; order Charadriiformes; family Laridae; genus Rynchops; species Rynchops niger. The sequence continues at coordinate 957,571 of VXBH01008057.1, forward strand.
CACTCAGTGCCCTGCTTGTTGGCTTGTGTCATCAGGACTGGCCCATATGAGCCCATAGACAAGTTTCTTCATTAACAGAGGTTGACAAGGTGATGTATATCACCTTCTAGAGTCATCACACTCTTCTGAAGTTACAGACCAAGCAAGAGACATGGACAAACATTCAGACCTAAAAGACACAGTTTGTCATCTTCCACCTAGATGGATGCTGCCTCACCTCACTCTCTCCTCCTCAAGTTAAGTCAGTCACACATGCCTGAATTTATACCTTAAAACAAAACACACACCACAGCACTCGTATTCCAGAGACGCAACAGTCTCATCCATAAGGCAGGCTGAAAAATTTCTGCCTAAATCACTATTAAAGAAATCTAGGGGTTATTGTTAGGATTTTCTTGGTGGGTTTTTTTTTTTCCTTTTAAACCAAAAGTCTTTTTCCATGGCACCTTTTAATTTTCCACTACTAACACATATAAAACCCAAAACACAGAATTGTGTCCCCCCTATACGCCACTTCAATGTTTTATTTAAAAAAGACCAAGCTGATTATTTTCTGTCCTCATTATGGCTCAGAATTCCCAAGCGCTCTCTCACATACTGTACCACAGAAAGCTTATATTACACTGGAAAAGGAGGCACTGCAAGGTAATTCCAGAACAAAGATCATTTCAAACAAATGCTTACACTTTGATTTTGCTCAGAGCTCACAGTTCTCATAGCAAGTTTAAATGAAATGGGTTTGTTTATTTTCATTTTCCCAGAAGGTAGAACTTTCATAATGTTGGATTTATCCAACTGATACTAACCATTTAAATGTAAGCATTTACTTTTAATCAGCTACCTGAGCTCTGTCTGTAGTCACTGAAAAGAAACATTTCCAAAAGCAAACTGCACCTTAGAAACCATTTTATCTTAGAAACCATCTTTAGATGGGCCAATCCCTTCAGGTGCTTCTCTCCTGTCATTTACTATTGAGGGAGAAACATTATCTGTTGTAGACTAGACACCTGAGTTTGGTTAATAGTAAGCAAGATGTCAAAGTAATGAGTAACATGCTGCAGAGACCTTTCCTTTGTTGTCTCACATCTAGGTGCTAAAACTAGACCTGACTGAAAAACCAATGCTTTATTTCAGGAAGTATCTGCTCCTTCATTTACAAAAGATATTACAGTTCTTGAAAACCTATTTAAAAACAGTACATTTCTCACATAGAAAGCAACCACGCTGCTTCTCCTGTTGTTGTAGGACAGCCCTTCAGGAAAACGTAGTGGAAGAAATACAAATACATGAAGTACAGTTAACAAAAGAATTTTTGCGGAGGTAATACAAGAGACCCAGTGCCAAGGTAATCTGTACAGTCATAGTTTTAATTTAATTTCTTTTCATTATTTTGCCTATTTAATTCATAAACATATACTTTGGCTCCAATCATCTCACAAATAGAAAACTAACCCACAGAAAGCTGAGCCTATAAATTACTGGTTACTCGTGTGTATCTCAATACCGCCCTTCGCTGATCTTCCACAAACCACTTTGTAAAACCTAATGACCTTGTTAAGGCCTAATCTAATACAAAATTTGCCTTCTATTCAGACAGTTTGGTATTTAGATATTTATGAAAAAACAAGCTTTCATAAATCCTGGGGAGTTACAGGTTCAGCCCTCCATGCTGATGCAACTGCTGCAACACCCCATAAGGAAGGGCTGTCTTTCCCGTAGGCAGCTCCCAAGCTGTACAAACCTGGGACAGATTTGTCTTACAAATTGCATGATCCACTCCTGTGCCCACAGCAAGGACTCCATTTTCTGCACAGAGTTAAAATCCTCTCTTATTTAAAAGATGGGACAAGGAAGAAAGGGGAAACCCCAAAGATTTGTACTGCTGAGAACATAGTACAGAGGATGTTCGCCACTGGATTAACCCCTGTAAGTACTGCTCCACTGAGGACACTGAGTAGGCTCTGTTTATGGCAGTGGTGAATTTGGTTCTCAGACTAAAAGTGAAAGGAGCGTAAATAGTAGAAAGCCTGACTCTTATCTCCAGTTGGAAGACGCAGGAGAAATGGCTTTGCCTGCTGATGAGATACTGTACAAGGTCCACAGCACAATTTAAAGAGCCAAATTAATCCGGTGTAATTCTGGTCTCTCAGCCTTAAAGATGTAATCAATCAATTAATATTTATATCTGTATTACCTGGGTGCACTACTGAAGAAAAAGAACAGCGCAAATAGAGTCATATTTAAAACAACTAAACCTTTAACTACTGAAGGAAGCATGCTGCAAACATTTACTGAATTTGCCTAGCCAGCAATAAGCAAACAGCAGAAATGCAGGAAAACAGGAGAAATAACTGACTAATACAGGGTTTTTTTAAATGCCAGAACCGTAAATACACGTTAGGTGCCAGCAACCTCAAAAAAAATCACATCAAGTCCTGACATTGGACATCCTTAAAATGAGTAATGGTTCTTTGGTGGTCTCCTCATGGAGCCAAATGCACACTTTCTCACAATCTCTTCTGCCCAAATCCTAAACAAAAACCTATCATTTAGCAGATGCTGTTGGATGTACATATAGGGAGAGAGCTGCAATTGCATCAGGAGGCACAAAATTACATGCCTCACAGACTGGTGGCACAGAAAAGCAGAGGAGGACATTAAAGCCTTTACCCTGCCCATAAGCCTCCCCAGCTGTCCCCCATAAATCCATCTCCAATGGATAGATGTAGTGGTAAGCTTGAACATACACCACAAACTAGTACCATTAGATAAGCACAGAAAACAGGACTGGAAAGGGCACACAGTGGTGCAGGGCAGGCAGTGCACTCACTCCCCAGGGCAGCAAGCATCATTCCTGTACTACTCTCAGTAGAGATACTGATGATCTCTCGCATCTTACTACCCAAAATAATCAAGAAAATTGATTTATTTTCTATTCTTCTAATATAAGCAGAGCATATGGCACTGCCATTCAGGAGTTCCCATAAATGCCTACAGTTATTTTCCTCAGCTTATTATTTGTGAGCAAGAAGTCACACTTGTCTAATTGTTGGTGCCTAGGATTGTACAAATAAACCAAAAACATACACCACCTAAATTTTATCCTAAATGATCTTTTCATAGCACAGCATTACATTTAGCTACAGCTACTAAGATGTAGCGCGTGGTGTAATGCACATGTATTAAGCTCAAATGACACTTTTTGCGGGTAACTAAAATGAAGAACTCAGAATTAAGACTCTCTTGTATCGGTCCCTTCCTCTTCATCCTACTTAATGCAGGAAATACACACTGTCAGCACTCTGAGGCAGACAAGAAGGACCACAAATAAAGCTCCAGCACCTTTTCTCCTTTATCCCAGTTCAGCAAAGGAAGCCTGCACCAGGCTCACTGCTTCACACTACAGAGGTTTCTGTTAGTCACAGAGCCATAGGGCTGGAAGGCACCACAGAGTCTCATTAATTCCAGCCTCCTCCCCATGGGGGCTTCCACTGTACCTGTGCTACTCCCTACAGACGTTTCTCAAGCCTCGTCCTAGAAGCCTCCAGTAAGGAAGAGTCCATGATACCCAAACAATATTTCCCAGCGGTTTACTGCCATTGCCATTGGGAAAGCTTTCCTAATATTTTGTCCAAATTTCCCCCATTGCAATTTAAGCCCATTTTTGTCCTATCCTTGGTTTTGTTGAGCAAGCAATTTTCTTCCTCACTGCCTGTTTGGAAGCCATTACAGTATATGCCCTCAGCCTTCCCTTCTCTAGCACAAACAGGCCCAGTCAGACCAACCTCAGTCCTTCCTCCTGCACCACGGAGGGTCCAGGGACCCCTCTTGCTTTACTTGGTTGACCTCTTTCTGAAGGCATAGTGACAGTCTGTGTAACCACGATAGTGTCGAGCTGACTTTCAGATTTGAACCAAAACCAGAATCAAAGCTACTTTTCTCCTCATTTTGATGTCATATCTGTTACAAGCTTAAGCTCTTTTACAGTGAAATACTGGCAAAGTAAGACTTTCTACCTACATACTTTTATATTGCCACAACAGAATCCATGCGGTCTGAAAGACCATTCTGACAAGTAGAATGGAGGAAGCCAAATGAACAGTTTCCAACAAAAAATGAGGTAGTCTGAACTTTTAAAATAACTACAAGACCTGACAGCTTCTTCATAAATAAATTATTTGGGGCTCTACGGGAAATTTTTGCACAATGCCAATCCACTGAGAGCTGCCTCTCCTAAACTTGTGGCTCAGTCCCTGGTGTAACTCCTGGATTTACACCAGAGATTAATTTTACTCTAGAAGTTAAGGATGGATGGATGGTTCCTTCATCATCCAAAAAAATCTGATTTCACAGCTCAGAGCTAGTTGTTGAACTTCCTCCCTTTTGCTGAAAATAGCCACTGAAGTCTGACTAATCCAGTCCCATTTCCATTGCTTTTCTATCTGCTAGTGACAAATAAACTTCCTCATTTGCAAGTTCTCTGTAAAGCGCAGAGCTGATGGACAAGAATGAACTGTCAGTGACACTACTGGTGCAAAAGAATCCATCAATCCTTCTAGGACTCTTTTATTCAAGTTAATCAAAAGAATAGTAACATCTTAAACTCCAAGAGTCTGACTCAGAAGCTTCCAGAGCTTCCCAAAAATGATTCTGATCAATGGACCAGATTAATCAAAGAAAAGAGAAAGATTCACAGCTTGCCACTCAATTACAAGGGTGATTCACTTCTAAGGGTACAAGGCCTTAAAATGGAAATAACCCAAGCAAAGGAATGGAGCAAATCAAAGCTCTTGGAAGAGCTCTACCAGTGCAGAAGCAGGGTAAAGACAGGAGGTTTTTTTCCTCACTTCTAACTCCCACCCCATAAAAATGGAATGCAACTCAAACCGAGGGAGAAGTGTTTAAGTGAAGAGCTAGGCCTGTAGCACCTCCTGCCAGAAATATAAGGTAACTCAAATTTCTGCGGTGTCCTGCAGTACCAACCATCCCACCATGCCTCGATGCCAGGGCAGACAGTAACACAGAGACACCAGAACGCTCTCGCCCCTAGAAAGCACAGCCTTCTGCCTGGAGCTCCTTATTTTCTTTGACTTTTTAAAGATTACATGCAGGGTTTGAGGGCCTGTTTCATCAGCCTGATGATCTGCCTTTATCGCTGAGCTCACTACGCTTTTAGACTTGAGCATTCTTTAAAAAACTTCTCAGAAAGATGAGATCTGGAGGCTGAAAGGAAACTCTAAGCTGGTGTCCTGCTTTTTTCTCCTCTCCCATTCCCCAGAGCTCTTCTGTTGGAGACCGTACATGTCTCCATTTGTCTTCAATCCTGTTTCTCTGCTGCTTCTGATTGCCACTTATACACACAGAGGTCTCTCTTAGGCTAACTAGCGGGGTCCTCCTGAGGAAAATCTTTTACTTTAAAAAAAGAAAAAAAAAATAAAAGAAAACCAGGGTCAGAACAAAGCACTTGTTTAACTTGACACCAAAGTGCCCCCTCCCTTCCCTCCCCTCCCCCCCCATACTGTATGTGCTATTGTTAACTTTTATCAGAGGAACAGATATTTCAGGAATCACTTCAGAGTTACCACCACAATGATTGATGACTGGTCAAAAGAAACATCCAGAAAGCAATAAGCTGTAAAAAGGGGAATGCACTGAGCCTGGTTCAGGATTGCCTAGCTGTGCCTTTCAAATTTCTTTCATCACATCTGTGACTGTAAGCACTGCAGGGTGAGAACAGGCAAGGACTTTGTGGAATATTTGGAGGTGCTGATAGGTAATCCGTATTGCCATTGGTACCCACCTGAGAATAAAAATTTAAAGGAATGTGAAACACAGGGACTTGGGGGGGTTGTGAAAGAAAAAAAGAGCTAGAACACTAAGATTTATGTAAACCCATTGGGAGTGCACTGGAAATCCCTTTGATGAAAGGCTGAGATTGCTTTGAAAGAGACTTTCAAAGCAAACAAAAAAAAAAGCAAGAAGAAAAAAAGCAAGTGTTGTGTACAGGGAGAGAGGTTAGCTGGGTCACTTATCAGTCTGTGTTGATTTTCCCCATTCTTTCCCTGAAATTGTATACATGCCATATGAGTCTCTCACACCCCAAATCTTGTTCTGAAGTGAAACATATAGGGGAAACTTTTTGGAATTTGGTTAACTTGTGCTGCTGTTGCTGTCAAAGCCCAAGGCAGTTTATATACGGGAGGATGAGGGGGAGGCAAAAAGACCACAGCACAAAAGAGACTTGGCTTATATGGGGAGCATGTACACAAACATGCCTCACAACAAAAGCCTATGCTGTCAGCAGGATGCTGGTACTTACAGAGCCAAGAATCATCCCAATACAGCTAAGCAATTGCATACTACCTACCTATATATTCCTCCCATGATCTCAATACAGGTAGGGTTTTTCCCTGGACTTCCTCCTGTTTTGGGTACAGTAGGAACCTTTTTTATGCTGAACTAAAAGATACAGAATTGAGTTCTGACTAGAAACACCTGCCTGTGAGCATGGCTGACCAGCTGCTATGTGCCATTGGTTCCCATTACAGCCAGCGGACAGCCACAATCTGACCCAAGTGACTAGCATCCTCTGGAAAAAGGGACAAACTATCTACATGTAAGCCCTCAGTGTTATCTTTGGTAAGCCAGCCCCTTTTGGTTTTGCACGAAAAGATTAAGAAAATTTCCTCTAACATAGGCAATTATGGTTTTACCATCACGGGCCAAGCTGTTAGAATTTTTTAAGACTTTTAAAAGGGCAGAAAACAGAGAAACATGCACCATTAGCTATGAAAGCAATAATGTAACTTTGATACTGTAAGCCAGACATGTCTGAATTTGGATATTTAACACATACATCCCCCAAGACTTTAATTCTTCTCTTTTTTTGGTGTTCATTTCACACAGAAGCATAAAGAACTTAGTGTTTCTTGTATTTTCTCACGGCATCTCAGTGTACTGTTCATAAGAAACAGGTACTCTCCTTTGCCCTGGTTCTTTTCCCTTTATGCTAGTAATTGTTGGAGGTTTGTGCTGAAAGACACAGTAACCTGTGACACTGGCTTTCAGCAATTTTGAGGGTCTTTTGAGGCTGCCACACACACCAACTTCCTGAGATAGCAAGGATCAAATCAAACAACGTAGAATCTAGAGAAACTTTACACCACTACCAAAACTTAAAGCCATCTTTCTCTTGAAGGTAATTTGAACCGTTTGCTGCACTACTAGTCATTACTAAGCTCATCCAAAAAAAATCAATTCTCCAGATTCTCAAGAATCTACTCCACTGAATCTGTCACTAGATTCACAGACATGAATTTCAACCTAAATACATTGCAAAAGAGAGCATAGGTTGAAGTCATGCCATTCTGCGGTAAGCATGGGAACCTGTTCCTACAAACAGGCTATACACAGAGATGTATACTGAATCTGCAGATCCCACTGAGAAATCAGTAGTCTTTCATCCAAACACGATCATTCTACCAACAAAAATGCAAGTACAGTAATTGATCTTTATGACAAAGTAAGACGACGCAGCTTCCACAAGGACGGCTGTACGGAGATGAACTTCCCTTGGATTTAGGTTTTACTACTTTAATAGTTTGGTCAGAAGAGCGTACCAGCCAAAAGCACAAATCCACTTGCATACAACTCAGCAAGAGGTAAGCTGAGGACTGTACAGCTGAGGACTGCTTACCATCTTCATTATTTGGCCCATATGCATATGATGTTATATTTAAAAAGAAAGAAAACCTTCCTCACCAAGACTGGCAGAAAAGCGCTCATAGGAAGGTCTTTTTAGCTTCTCTTTATTTGGCAATCTCTCTCTACTGACAAATCAGGACACCTTCCTCCTGTTGTTTGCTATCAGTGTCTCCATCAACCTAACAGCTATAGTCCCAACTTAACAGCAGACTATATAGAACAAGAGGAAATCTCAGAAGGTTCTCCCTCACTACAAGACTTCTCATTAAATACAGTAAATTTACATTTTATTCTGACTTACTGTACTATTAGAACCAAGAGGAGAAACTTCCTGTTCTTAGCAATTTGTCTGACACACCTACAACAGTGTCAAACATGATGTAACACCACCTTAAAGCAAGTGCCAATCATGACTGTAATCCTAGGACTGCTGAATTCAGTAGCAAAATTCAGTAGAAGCAAGCCTAGTCAAATCCTTTCACGCCAACTGCAATGTAATTAGCCTCTTGCTGCTATGAGAACTGGGTTCTGCAAAAAGCATGCCCACCAGTATCCATCCAGGACAGCAGGAGCCCATGGTACAGCACAGAGAGCCAGGTGATGCAGTAAATAAGTCATCAGGATTTACCCCACTTGTTAAGGGGAATTGCTCTCCAATACAAAGATGCTGTTTTTAAGTGCAGGTATCTCTGCGAGATACCATACTGTACTTCTAAAGCACAACAAGAGGTATTCACGGCAAAAATAGGTCCCATGTAGTAATTGGATTAATATCTCTCACAGCAAAGTCTTCATTCATTCAGCTGACTACATTGCTATCTTTTAGCACATGATTTCTGTCAGGCTTTTTGCCCCATCTCTGGCAGACTGAGAAAGGGCAGGTACAGCTTAAGAACATGTTCACAGAATCACAGAACGGTAGTGGTTGGAAGGGACCTCTGGAGATCATCTAGTCCAACCCCCCTGTCAAAGCAGGTTCACCTAGAGCAGGTCACACAGGAACACATCCTAGCAGGCTTTAAATACCTCCAGAGAAAGAGACTCCACAACCTCTCTGGGCAGCCTGTTGGCCATGCTGCTGCTCCTGCACACCTCTGCACAGGTCAGCAGCCCTGCCTACCAGTGCATGGAGCAGAGCCAGCACCCATCACCTCTCAGCAAACAGGACTGGGAAAAAAAAAAAGTGCAAGCTGCACTAGGGAAGGGACCGATATCTGACAGGCACAAAGCAACTACCACTCCTGTATAGGAATCCGTGTCTTGCAATGATCCTGCCCAGGAGAATGGCTGAAGAACAACAATACAGCCCTCACAATATTATGCAAAGAGACACCAAAGTATAGTTTGATTACATATACTTATATGTAAAACAGAAATTGCACCACAGAGAGCCTCATTTTTGTTTGCAAGTCATAGTTATCAAACAACTCTCATTTTTCACAAAAATGCATCTCTGCCTAAATCACTGGGAGGTGGTGAGACTTATTAGCATCAGGATGAAATAGGTTGGCTTGAAATCCCAACCACCCTTTGGTGGGGGCCTCTGAGGATTTCAAGCAGGCTTTGGAGATGAGAGTGAGAGAAGCTTAAAAGGACGCTCTGAAGACCCAGAACCGCATGTGATCAAAAACAAACTTTGTTTAGAAATTCCTCCTGATCCTCAAAAATCTCTCAGTCATCCAAAACAAAAGCTCACAATACCAAATGATCTGCTTGATGCTCACCAGTCCCTGGGTTTTCTAAAAGCTGCAAATATATCAAGATAAACAGCGTGGTAACTAACATTCACACCATGCGTTTACGCTCCTCTAGTTTGTATAGGCTATTGTAAGTAGACTAAACTTGTACTCTGAGAGTACATTCCTGACAACATATGCAAAACTCAAGTAACTGGGATTTGAGGCTGGCCTTTAAGCAAGATTAGAGAAAAATATGCCTCTACAAGCAAAAGTCCAAGCATGGTAGTTGATTCTAAGGAGCATTACTGCACATCCCCTTACACTCTCTGTACAGCTATGCCCAGATCTGCATCAGCTCGTTTCAAGTCCCTTTTCCCAGCTCACTCTTGCCGGCTTCTTTGAGACCATCCATATATAGCAGAAACCAACCCTCCGCACCAGACACACGATCCAGAGACTTTCCTGCACAGCCACTCAGTTCCTCCACCCCATTCCCCCAAAGATATGACAAACAATGGAAAGGGCAAAGCAGTCCAAAAGACAGTTTTAAAACCAAACAGCTTGAAAATTATTTCAGTGTTAGACACAGGTTTGAAGGTCACCTTTATATTACCTTTAATGCTTGGAAAACAAAAAAGGAAAGATTTCAGAGGTGCCGAGTGCCTACAACTGTCCATGTCCTGTAAAGCATAACATTTGTGCTCTCTCTTTCTTTCTGTAAGACTAGAAATGAGCTACCATATGGAAGTGAGTAATAAACGCGTTAGCGACACATCTACCTTTGAGAGGGCATTGCTCCCTATATTTCCAGCTCCCACTAATACATCTCTCTTGTGCAGTTCACATAGTTCTTTCACAGAGAGATATCATTAGCTTTTCAAAAGACACAAAATAGAAGGGCATGCCTTTGAACTTGGATCAATTCAGCAATATAAGGCATTATCCAGTAATAAACCCAGGTTTTCCTTAAAGCTCAGGGGACCCAACAACTGCTATTAAATGCAACTGCTTAGCTATTGCTAAGCTAAGTAGCAGAGAACACTAGGCAACATTTACACCTTACCAAATTTTTCCGTGCATTTTCCATATGCTGCATGATTCTTCACCAACTCACTTTCCTTTTGAAGAAACGCGTCTTTCCAGTTACAGACAAGTTTTGATTACACCAGCCAATACCACTAAAGTAATACCTACCAAGGAAAACACAGACAGGCTAGCAAAGGCACCTTACAAGAGCTTCTGAAGCACGACTCCGAATCATGCCCTGGATTCACACTACCGGCTGCTGTCACTGAACCCAGCAACAAGCTGATATGATTCCCTGCTTTCTGATACAAACCACTAACGTGCCATCACCATAAGGGGCTGATGGGTCACCCAAGCTCAGGCAGGCAACAAGCAAATTTAGGTCAGCTGGATGTGGTCCTTAAGGCTGCTATTACATTTGTTGCAGAGGATAAGCCAGTGACAAAAAAAGCTCTTGGTGCATCTCACAGCAGGCAGATAGCCTTCAGCTGTGGGAGGCATTAACATCTAGACATTGAAGGCAATAGAGCCATAGCAAATTACAGAGCTCTGCCCACAGGCCTGGGGCTTCTTGCAGGGTTATAACCCAGACCTTTTTTTCTTCTTACTTCTTAGTACTGAAGAATAAGGGTAAATGAGTTGTATTAATATAAAAACATTAAAGAGATAACACAGGCAGATAACAAGTGCTGATTTGAATTATACAGTCATGTGTACAGCAAATGAAATTTTTTGTATTTATTGATCAGCACGCTTAAGAAATGCTTAAAAAAAAATACTGAAATGTGAAATAGATTAAGTTTTAAAAGACACAGCAGCAGCTGCAATTCCTCAGAGCTTTCCCGAGTATCAAGTTTCTAGATAACTTCTTCAACTATGCATTGTAAGATAAACAACATAAATAGATGCTTCACTTTTCTGAAGTAAAAAAGATTGATCTTGCAGCTTGATTTGCGCTGAAGTAAGCCTGCACTATTCTTTAGTAATTCCACTGTCAGCAATCAGGAAAAAACACTTTAAGATTAATAAGTGTTATGCTCACTAATCTTAATCTAAATTTAGAGTCAATAAAACAGATCCACACATTCACAGAAGGATTTAGTTGTAAATATGACCTTCATCGTTAAAATAAATTAGACATTACCTCAAATACCTGCAAGGTCTCTTTTCTTTAGTAGTCAGGCTGGAAAAACGCTCAGAAAAGACATGAGTTTGTACTCACTTTGTCAAGTCCTCTTTTCTGTTTCGCAGCCTACCTACTGATAAAATCCTCCGTAATGTGCTGGTTTATATATATAAAAAAAATAATCTTAGCTTATGCCACCCATCCTTTTTCTGCTATGTGAATTCAAAGCGGTGCCAGTTTGTCCCCCGCCTATTGAAAAAGTATCCCATTAGATGCCCAGGAGTCTGAGGGTAGAGCACACCATCACAAGGATTTAAATTAACGCGCCTCAACAAAATTACTGCGCTTTCCCTAGAAGCTATGAGACGCAGCTAAAAGGAAGAAATTTATAACGGGCATGTTTCCAATGTGATAGTATACTGGGAATCATGTTTAAATAAGTTCCAAGATTATGCTGAAATTCTCTACCTTTAGGCTTACCTGTTTTAGTTCCTCTTTCCAATGAACTAGAACCACACACAGCCAGGTGCTGCTTCTCAGGAGGAAATTGTTGCTGAGCTTGACCTGACCATTTATGGCTGTGACCACACCTGATAGCTGTTACCCAGATTGGGCACTTTTCGACATGTTGTTTTCCTTGCAGTAAGTCTGTCTTTTTTTTTTTAAACTTATCATCTATATAAAGCTTTGGAAAAAGAACTGTTGGTTTAAAAGGACTAAACTACATTACTAATGCAGGATTATAGCTTACCTGGAACAACCTACACATTTGAAAATAAGGGTTTCTTGTATTCAAAGAACTTCTTTTTAAAAAAAAAAAAAGGAAAGTATGAATTTTATAGTGGGCTAAATTTCATGCTTATTTCTTTATGTCCTAACTCTGGACTAAAAATTGTGATTCATCTGATCAGATTTAAACATCTGTATCTGACTTGGTTGTTGAGGCTCCTTTAATAACCAATGAAAATTAAACTGGCACTTCTACAGCACCATTAATATCATACTAAAGCAGGCATCTGAAGAAAGTTAGGTGAACACCTATTTCTCTTGGGGAAGGCAAGCTGACTAACTCAAATGTAGACAATTGCCTTATACCTGCATAAAGCTAGTAAAATTAGTTCCACCCAAATGTGATCTGGGGTGTACAAAGCATTGCTCACAAACTGTAATAAAAAAGGCCACAACTGTTCTATGCTTTTTATCCACAATGGTTATTCAGGCCTATTCTAAATAGAAACAGGAGGCATTGCTTTATGCATTAAATTGTCTGTTCTCACTACTCTGATTAACTTGAAGCTCTTATATTTTAGAAGAGAGGACATGCCTCGATGAATATCCCAAGGGGAAAACAACAAGCATACAGTGTCCTAATAGTGGATCTCAGGTACTTTGTTTCAAGAAAAACAGCTTTTGGTTGGTGCCCTGTGGATGGTCAATGCTCTGGCTCTGGGTGGCTTCTGATACTTTTGAGTCTGAGTATGCTCAGAACATTTCCCAGGCTTCCAAAAGTAAATCCAGAGGAAATCATTTTGGTGTGAAGATGTGAAATTTTTAGCTCAGTGAGGTTACTGACAGACAGCGACTGGACAGAATTTCCAAAGGGAAAGCCACCGAAGGTGAGTCACAGACATGCTGCTCTATCTGCTGCCCAGGAAAGCTTTCCTCAGTTTGGCATTCCTTTTGTACTGATAGAAACTATGAACTGAGATGAGTATTTTATACTCCTTTTTATACAAATCTTATCTGGGAGGTTGGGAGAGGAAGTAATATGTGCTATATGCTAAAGATTATGCAGACGCGACATAAAAACTGAAGTTTTCAGACCCTAATCAGATTAATCCCAAGGAAAGAATTGTGGGACTGACAACAAGAGAGAAGTGTGAGAAGTGGAATGCGTGATAAGAATTTTGGGGAAAACATGATTTAGTGGAAAATGATTCTGCACTGTTAGTATAGGCTTTAAGGAGAAATCATGGAGACAAGTGATGTTCATACTGCATTTGTTCATCTGCAGTATTTTAGAGTTTTGTAGCAAGACAATACTGCCAGAGTACCTTAGAGATATAAGAGAATAAAACCAGTGAGTTTCCTGCATCATAATGTCTGTGCTTTTTGGCAAATTCATTTTTGAAGATATTTTACACAGGTCCCATTTTTTTCTTTTACTCCTACAACTATGAGCTTATTTTGCACGTGGACTCTTTTTGCAATACCTTAAAGTGTAAATACAGAGGTAGCAAACATGGAAGCACTATCTTCACACCTTCTCAACAAGAAGAGATAGATTTTTGACTGATATCCAAAGGCTGTTCTACCACACACCCCAGAATTGAGGCCAAATCACATCTGCATTGCTTCTGTAATCCTATATATGCGTCAACAACATGTTCTCGCTATGGGGAAAGCGTTTGCTTTTTCCCCTGTAATGATAACAGAACTTTCTTCCTAATTCATTCTGGAGATTTGAGTATTCCAGGAAGGAGATGCTGCTCTCTCTGGCTGCCTGAGAGACACACAGGGACTCTCCACATTATGCTATGAGGACAGGGGTCACTTGCATTACTTACAATGTCTGTAGTTTACACTTTTCAATTAGGAGGTAATCAGTATGCCATTATGAGTAAAAATTGTTGGAATGACCTTTGGACTGCTTTTTATCTGGTGAATCCCCAGGGACAGCTTGACTGAAGGAATGACAGGAGAATGAGCTCAGCTAGACTCATGATAAATAAGAACAATTATCACACTTATTATCTGATAAATAATGTATCATGATTTGCCATTAATCCATCACAAAACACCTACTTCAGGAAAAAGCCTGCAGCCTGACTTCCTTTTATGCATCTCCGCTTAGTGTCAGGTATTTGTGCTAAAGGAACATAAAAGGAGTGTTTACTCAAAAGCAGAGAGCCGCCTCTGCATCCTTGATCATTTCAATCAGGGAGGATGAATTATGGCCCTTATAGAAGCAACAAATTGATTCTTCTGACTCACTGATGCATGTTTAAGTATCAGAGACCTATCACAGGAAAAGTACTAAACACTCTGACCCTCTAGCACAGAAAAGACTTCAAAGCACTTCACACATTACAGAGATTATTCTCCTTTTTTATGGTTAAGTGCACGAAGATACAGGACAGGCAGGCCAGGCTTTTTCCAAATGCAGTGCCTGAATAGCAGCACCTGGACACGCGAGCAGGGCAGCCTGCCCTGGGATTTCTCCAGGGACTCCCGTCTCTGCTGCCCCTCAGCTCATGGGTCCTCACCCTTGCCGCCGTGATGGATCGGGATATTATATTGCACACTAACACATATTAAGGCAGTCAGCACTGATATCCATTTTCCATAGGGTACAGTAGCTCCTGCCCCACAATCAGCTGAGTTGTAATTGCTGCAGGGATCAGGGGCACTGGGCTATAAAAGATAATCTCTGTTTCTCTCTGATTTTATTCTGTCCGCATTTGTGAATGAAGCTCTTTGCTTTCCAGCATCCTAGATGGACCTCTACATAAAATATTCAGACTTTTAAGTATCACCATTCATATTAGACACCTAACCTTAATGGAAGTGGCTTGACTAAAATCACAGAGGAAATCAGTACCAAAGCCAGCACAAAACCAAACTGTACACTCCTGTCCCTGTCATGGTGATCTGGCATACAGAGGTCCCTTTGCCTGAATGAAGTCGGTGTCTGGAGATTAAGCCCAGAGTAAGAACTCCTCAGCTAAATAATACTGTCCCCTAGCAAAAAATAATACCAACTGAACATGAATTTACTAATCAGTATGCAGAAAATGCTGAAACTATACATAATCCATTAAATGCACTCTAAATGTAGGAAGGAAAGACAAAACATTTTCCTGCTATGAGCTTTCATTACAGCAATTCCAGCAAGCAAAAATGCATTCTAGGCACTGACATTCAGTAAACAACCTGGACTTTTTGAAAATTCACTACGTTTTAACCAGGTTATTTAATTTACTGATTCAATGTCATTTTTTTAAGTGTGCAGTTTTCCTTTTTTGTTACTATTAGTAATTTTTTTCCTTTCAACTTATTTCAGCTTTTATATCCTTCAACCCCAGTCCCCATTATAGTTCTAGATTTGAAAGTTGGTATTTAACAGCTCTGTGTATTCGTTCAGGCTTTTAAAAGGTCTTGCAAATAGCTGTTCCGAATTTTTTTCAGTATTTTCTTCATGCATTTCATAGAACTTCTTTTCCATCTTCACATTTCCTCTTGTGTGCCCTGATCCTCCTAAAATCATGCTTTACCTCCGCACCATAAACGACGGAGCCCTAAGTAAATCCCTAAGTAGTCAAGCTAATGGGAAAAGAATAATAATGATTTTCATGAAATATCACTAGTCAAGAGAAAAATTTGTTTTCCATTGCAAAACACAGAAGTATGGCTGTTTTAACTATTGTTTTTTCAAGTCTAGCCCAGAAGTCAGCCATATCTCTTTAAAAGGATATTTGAACATAGGCCTTCAGGTAATACGCGCTTTCAGGTAACTCTCACAAAATCAGAGGCAGCAGGGGATCAGAGAGAGAAGGGGAATACTGAAGAAAAGGCAGCAGGCTACCAGAGGAAAGGACCAGAAAAAAGGAGGCTACCAGCAGAGGAAGAGTCTTAAGGGGAATTTTACCTTAAATTTCACTCTGCCATGATCTAGACAAAAAAAACCCTCACAGCAGTTAACCAGCAAAATGGTGCTTTCTGATTAATTAGGGACACCCCACCCACCCAAAAAAAAAGCCTCACTTTTATTTCTGAAAATGTAGTTCAAAAAATATCAAATGCTTTACAATGACACTGTCACTTTTCCCCTCAGGTGTCCAGTTGTACCTTCTCAATGGTCCAAGTCTTGAAGGCTTCATGGCCAAATATATATAATCTTAAGGACAAAAATTAAATTTTCAGTCCTTTTACTCCTTTGTTGAGCTCCTAGCTTCTTAGAAATTACTTTTTTTTTTTTTAGTATTAGCTTGCTATTAAACATTTTTCATCAATAATCTGGCTCAGCTGGAGTTTTTAATAAATGAGCTGTATTAATCATTAATCAAGTTTTCTAAAGCTCCAGTTTACTGAAAGAATGACATCTTTATAGACTATTCTTGCAACATTTTTTATATAGCAATTACAGATAGACGAAATGGGTAAAAACATTTTGAAGGAGTGAGATAATCTTAGTCCAAGATGGCCACTTAAAGGTAAGTACTTTTCCCTTTAAGTACCTGTTTTCACATCCACGTTCATGCTTATGTGCTCAGCACTCCTAAAGTTTCAGGTTATGTATTTTTTTGGGACTGCTCTGTGCCTAAGTATGATATTTCTGGCTTTTACATTTGAGCAAAGCTTTTTCGTCCACTCTAGGAAAATACTTCCATTATTCTTTTTTACTAATGTATGAAATAGATAATCTGTCAATAATTGGAAATTTCTGTGAAGAAATCTGAACCTGGTTGTCCTTAAAATACATGCTACTTTATGATATTCTCATTATTGCCTTCAGCCTCCATTTTCATCAGCTTTCACCACATTTTGCGCATCGGACTTTCCCCTTTGCAGGGAAGGCTCCAGAGAGCACAGCTGCACAGTGGAGGCATTCAACTACCAAACCATGACCAAGGCACAGGCATATAACCCTGTGGTGACAAATAAAGACAACAGACCACTATGCCTAAGACTGTTGGGGTAATTCTGTTTTCCAAAATTTCCTGGAACATTCCTACAGTAAAATAGAAACCAAATACATTTTAGGGTGGACTGAGAACACTATCTCTTTACTGAGTAGAAAGAACAGGTAGAGGTGAGGCAATTTTGCCCATGTATTGGCTAATGAAGGAAGATAATCAGGAATTTGAAGGCAGACAGCACTGTCAAAGCAGAAGAGCAGTCCCTGGCTGAGAAAAGCATTTCTGCTGTTGCTCCTTACTTGTAGTGCTATTATTCTCACATTAAAATCCAGCGGGGGAAAATACTGAAGCAGAATGAAGCAGTCACTGCTAAAAGGCAAAGGGGGCAGAAAAAGAGCGTTTACTAAGAAAATATGGTCTGGTAGAGCACTAAAAACTGAGCAGCTCTTACTTAGGGCACCCTGTGTCTCCAGAGAAGTGCTGTGCATCGCAGCTCCGACTGTCATTAGTGGGGTTCAGCTCCGGCTGGGCTCATGGCATCTGACAGTGCACAGCATCTCTCAAGAAATTTCCAGCACCCAAATAGTCAAGCTGGGAAGTAAAGTAACAGAGAGTGTGAAAAGCTAAATATTTTCAGTCTTACGTGCATAGGTACACACACACACACACAAATTAAAGGCTAAAGATGCTTTACATAAAACAAAGAACTGATAAGAGATTAAGAGGAGAAAAACAATGAAGTGTATAAAATCAGGAAGCAGGTGCTAGAAGGATCTCACAGGTTTTAAAGACCTACAAGAAGGAATAGCTAGTGGCAATGACTTCCTAAAAGTCTTTGAGAACAGGCCCAGTCTCAAAGGGCTGCAGTGAAGGAAAGAAACCTTTGGGAGGGAAAACCCAACAATTGCATAGACCAGAAATTAGAAACTCACATTCCAGTCATTGACAGATGTGCAACTGCAGCAACTTTGAAGTATGTTGGAAGAAAACAGACCTAACAACCTGGACAGCAAAAAACGTGGGAAATGTTGGGTGGTGGGCGGTAGGAGGAAGTAACGCTGCCCAACCACTGTTCCCTTCCCATCATGATTACATCAGCTGTATTACTGAAAGTATCCTCTATCATTCATTAAGGTAGAAAGTGTTTATTGTAAGAGCAAAATTTATAGCCCTCTATCTCCCTATCATTCTGCCTATACTCAACAAACCATTGAACACAATGGGACTATTTAATGGTTTCAGTTTTGATTTTCAATGTTGGACATGCCACAACACTTTCAGTTTTATCCTCTTCAGAATTAATGATGCTGGCAATCCAATGAGCTGCTGAGCCAGCAGAGGGAGCAAAGATGGATGGGTCGTTCTCTCAGATACTCTAGTGTTAATTTGAAGTTTAATTCCAATATAAAATATTAACTGCAGAACACAAATAAATACATTTGCACTTTAAAAAAATCTACAAAACTATAGATTAGACTAGATTGCATTTTATACGGTCTTATGTTGGTCTGAGAATTAGAACAAAAGCTAAAATGGCAATCGTTTTCATAAGACCAGGACTTTCAGCACCTCTCTGCTTCAATTTGGACTTGGTCTGATATGTCAACATCAACCTGCTGCTCCTGACATCATCAGCTTAGTGACGCCACCAGCACAAGCACTTCCAGTAGCCTTAGGCAGAATACATTATTGCTCTCTTACATTGGCTTGGCCAGTACTAAATGACTGCAAAATATCTGTAAGGTTTGGGTTTTGGGCTTTGTAAAGAGGTCTCCTGGCAGGAAAACTGAGAGTCGGTGCCAGGTCAAGACCAGGAATAGGGAGTATGCCAAGATGAGGAGGAGATGCAGCTATAGGTAACCTGGTACCCTGGCTGCGTGCCAGCTCTGGTTCTGCACCACCCATATCAAGTGGGATACCATTTAGGGGAGCAGAAAGAGCTATCTTTACAACACAGGAACAGGAAAGAAGCAAGCTGCCTCACCCACATCTTTGCAACAGGCTTTGTAAGCGCACAGGCACGGACTAGAGTAACTATGGCTGTCGCTAGCACACTCGTATTCACAGGCCTAAACTGACAGAGAAAAAATTAAGCCTGAAAGGATCCTTCTGCCAATGCTCATTTTCATCAGCTTACATTTCATTAAATGTCATTCATTTGCATTGTGTGGCACCGTATTACTATACTTATACAGCCATTAATTGCAGAGCTGGTGCATAACAGCAGAGCAGCCTGCTGTCCTCTCTGCCTGCCTAGCAAACTCCAGTACTCACACAGGCTGGGGGGGCTGTAACTAGAAAGAGCAGCAGCCAGAAGCTGTGGTAGCCTCCAAGTAGACAGAGTCTTGGTACACAGTGACTCTAAGTGCGTTTTTAGATCTAGAAGCACTACAGGTGACAACTCTGCAGCCAATTGCTCTTTTGGCCTCGCTGCCTTTTTTCTTCACCAGTGTCTTTTAACCTGCCTGTCAGCCAACTTGCTCTGCTTTTAGCACATTTGAAACAGGAGTGGCTCAGACTACAAAGTCTGAAAAGCAGCCGCCCAAGCATGGCAGCTTTCAAAAAAGAAAAAAAAAAAAGGATGTGAAACTTGCAAACAACAGTTAATAAATCTCTGTATTATTTTAACCGATACTTAAGGCCAAACAGAATAGATGTCAAGTGTGAGACGCAGTGTATTTGTGGAGCACTGCTTATAAAACTCAATCCCTCTGAGCAGCTCCCAGACTGCTGCTGCAGCCTTGAGGTTACACAACTGCTGTTTTTCTGTGACAGCTTAACAGATCTCCAAAGCAACCAAAGGAGCAGGGCAGCTCCAGCTCTGGCCCTTGTCCCATCACGGTCCACGCCGTGCCTGCCTGCGCAGGACTGCTGGGTCTCTGGGGCCACGCTAAGAGCACAACTGCCCCCATCATGCCTTGTGGCCCTGCACAGTGTGACTGCACTGGAGGTCACCATGGCTGCAGATGAAGAAGGAGCTCCTCTGAGTAACATCTGTCATTTGTGTTGTCACCAGAGAATTAGGAAGATCAGCTCTATCTGACATCCTGGAAACAGCTTAGTGCACTCCATCAATTCTGCGAAAGACTTGTGTCAAACAAAATTCAAAGACTGAGAGCGCACACAGGTTAAGCAGAAGCCAGAAGCTTCTCCCCATTTTTAATAATGCCCTCATCACTGTAAGCATCTACTGCCTTCCAGAAGTATATTAAATGATGCAACAAAGTCATCTCATTTTCATTCCAACCGGAAACTGATGCATGGGATTTTAATTATTGATTCATTGTTGGTTTGTTGGTTTTATTTTCAAAAACACACTGCTCTGTGCATGCTTGTTATTGAAAACAAGCTCTGCCTACACAGAGCAGCTGCAGGATCACACACTGTAGGAAACCTCTCGAATGGTGTTTGATGTACTGTACCACAAATCTCTTGCTTCTGATTTAGCACCTTTCTTCGGATTGGTGTAAATTGTTCTTTGTTGGCACTGTTGTGGTTTTTAGGAAGTTAAGAATCAAAACAAACACTAAAAGCCATTCAAAACAATTTAGAGCAGAAATTCATTTTGGTTTAGAATATATGGCAATCACAAAAGGAGCTTTAATTAAGAGGAACTGAAGAAACAAAAGGGCTGATCTTTCAAAACCAGAGATCGGTGATGAACTTCAGGATCAGAGGTTGCAAAGACTTCAACCACTTTAAAGTCATATGCCCCAAATTTATGTGCCAAAGGTTTCATAACCCCATTGTTGCAAATAGCTAGGGCTAATCCCTCAGGTAGTGTCAACAGGTGAATGCAAATTTAATTCAGTGTAGCCATACTGGATTTGGCAAACTGATAACCTCCTCCTTAGATTCATATGCTCGTACAAGCTGTAATTCTTCATCCAAGTCAATAGGCTGTAGAGTTTATTTTCATTAGGATTAGTTTTCACTTAAGAGTTCATATGATGAGATGTACATGTTACATCCCAAAGAATATGCACAGCTGTGTGAACAACCTCAACTGTTCCTTTAGGTTTAGAGATAATTTTTGAGGATTTGGCCTTATGTGTTTCCAAGACCCTGGAATGTCAAGTATAAGAAAAATGTAAAAAGTAATTTTATACCTACCGCAAAAGAGAGAGGAAGGTGCTCATAACTCTCACCATAAGCAACGATTAATCTGATCTTTTAACCTGCCACTTCTGTCTTACTAATACACAGGGGAACTACCACTATAGCTGCCACAATCAGGATTTGGAAGCCGTGCTAGCAAGCTGAATCAGCAGATGCAATCATCTATCTTGCCAAAAATGATTCAACTGAAAGCCTCCCCAATTACAGCAGCACAGAGCTCTGCAAGTCAATTAGTCAGCTCAGAGCTCCATATTGCTGCAACTATCCTGTTTCCAGCATCTAAGCTACCCAAGTGTGATGTGTTTATACCGCATGAAGGTGTAACCTTGCCCTCAGACGTGCCCTTGTGCACAGTTTCTCTTTGACTTGAACTTTGTAGTAAGGGATAGTAGTTTATTGCTGCCTCACACTACCTTCTACGGCCAGTAAGGAAAAGAGTCTTTTCTCTTCCCTTTACTCCAGTGTCCTCTCACATTTCTCACCTGTCCACTCTGGAGAAGAAAGACGCCTAGCATATTTGAATCCATCCCCCATAGCGACTGCTTCCTACCACAGGTATGTGGTCCAAGGCATACTGTCATCCTTAAAGGTTATACCCATCCTGTTCACTCTCTTTAAGAAAAAACCCACACTTTTAATGTTTTCCTCCTGAGAGGGAAAATGACCTTTCATTGCAGAAAAACATACTAGCTGCACCATTAATGCTGAGGAGTCAAGTCCTCGCGGCTTTGATTGAAGAAATGTGTGAATAGTCAGCCTCCTTATGCTGCTGTAAAACTGTAATGCCACATTTTGTGCTTCTTAAACTAGTTGCTGTCAGTTGCACTAATTGCAAATGGTACATATGCCTGTTACTGTATGCTGTAAGATTTCCTTTTATTTAATAGAAAGACCCGTTTCCACCCAAAAGTCATGGCATTTAATGTGCCACATCAAGGAATGACAGACATGCTCTGTTATCAATGGTTTCAATATTACATATGTTCCTAGTAGGCATATACGTTAGAGAAAATCTTTTAACAACATATGCCATCATTATTAAAGTACCTCATGACCTTGTTTATGCCACTCAATTTAACTGATATAGTTCGTTATTACTTAAGTTACTCTGTGCAGAGATGTTCTTCCAACTCCAGACCCAAAAGATAAGTGTTCGGCCAATTAAGCCATGTGAATATATAAGTATCCTTGACCATCTTAGTTCACACGCTTGCAGATCTTCATTCCTAAAATAAAGTTCTGACTATATGGGGATGTGGGGGAATACTGTGTCTCTCTGTTTCTTGCCTTTTTGTGGCAGAAAATTCACACTTTGGAATAATGAATAATCCTTTTTATTGTGATGACTAATTGTAAAAAGAAACCCATACTATGGATTACTGTAGGGATGTACAGTCTGTGCCTCCATTTAGGTTTGGCTTAACGTATTAAACTTTTGAGCATTACCCAGAGTATACAGACTACTTTACAAACATTAATACCCAGGACATTAACGGCAGGTATTGATCATGCAACCTACCTGCTTTTTGAAGACACGTATCTGGGTATCACAGGTGATGCCTCAAAAAGGCACTCATGGAGTGTCTCAGGACCGGAGGGAGATTCCTGCAGACAGGAGTTACCCACTGCTGTCGCAGGTCTGCTTCCAGCTCAGTATCAACAGGGATGAGTACTGGTCTGTACAAAGTAGCACAGACAGAACACCTGTAAGTTATACACACTGCTACTAGTTGCTCTATATATACTTCAATATGGCTTCAAAATTGCCACAGTTATAACACCCATTGTCCTAATGCTACATAACACTATAAGTAGATACTTTCCTCCCTAAAATGCCCCACATCCAGTGGCTTACTACTTCCTCAAGCAGGGAGGGACTGCACGGTCTTCCATGCGTTCACCAGGATGTATTTGAAAGCCATTGCCGTGCACGGTGGAGTAAGACTGACTTTTCCATGTCTTAGTAAGCTCACACCTAAGTGCCTGTCTTCAGCAAGGCTCGCCCCCCATGATTACTGACCCACAGCAATCTGCAGCAGCAAGCACAGCCTTTGAAACCACTGGGAAATCGAGGCACAAACCCAATGCGATACAAGGGAACCGTAAAAAAATAAATAAATAAATCCGTATGCATAACTTCATGTTATTCAACATTAATAACTTGCAGGATGTTTTTCAGTTGAAGACGGTCAAATGAACAGCTAAGCTGGCATTTGAAATTCAGGGGGCAACCCGTGTTGCTCGGGTCTAGTATTCGGATGTTTATAATTATCAGTCAGTCGTACTCGGTCTCTTGCGGAGACATGGCCTTTCCTGCCCCGTTTCCTAGACAAGCCGAGTGTGGGTGTATCTGCCTGCGACACTGAGCCAGGCCCTGCGGCATTCCACCAGCCCAACGCCCCAGCTCCCACCACGGGCTTGCCTGATCAGGAATGGCTCCAGCTGGGAATATTTTAGTGATAGCTTCTTGTCTGAAATTCATTTCAACAGAAAAATGCCTGGAAACATCCTCAGCGTACCCCAGTCTTGCCGGCCCTGCCACAAGGCCCCTGCCCTCTCCTGGTTTAAGCAAGAGAGGATTAATTTCTCTATCAGTAATTTTACCTTTCAGTTAGGTCTGTTCTAACGCCTGGGAAAACTGCACTTTTAGAAAACTCTAGTGTCTGAATTTGTGAAAATATTTACTTCATAGCTAGCTACAGTATGTAGGTTTCAAGGTCTCAGTGTTTTCAAGTTAGCCAGGTACAGAGATGAGGAGTGAGGCCTGGGCACTTGACCCAGGCTGGCCAACAGGATTACTTCATACCATGAACATCACATTCAATATAAATCAGAAAGTTTGCTGAGGAGTTCTCTTTCTTCCTTGATGGCTGCAATCCTGAAAATTCCTTGCCCCAGTGTCAGAGCCCTGAGCCCTTCCCTTCCTTCCCAGTGTCCGACATCTGCTGTCCCCTGCTGGGAGTGCACGGCTTCCTATGACAGAATGGGCCGAGTATAATCCTGTATATTTTATATTGGTCTCAGGATGAATATTGGTTCTTTAGTGTTAATTCTTTAGTCTTATTCCATTAAATCTGTTTATATTTCAGCTCTCAGGTTTCCTTGTTTTTCCCCCGATTCCCCTTCCCGGGTGTGGAAGGGTCATCACGTGAGAGGATAATTGTGTAAACAAGAATAAATTGTTGTGAGTTCCTCGTACCATAACATGCCCCCAGGCCCCTTCTCCTCAGAAGCGAAGTCCACCTTTCCTCACTCCTCAGAGAGACAGCAGACGGGCTGGGCTGACATGGGGCTGGCCTGGCCAGGGCAGGCTGTAAAACACTGTGTCCCGGCTCCGGCAATACAACCTGTGCACAAAATGGCGCTTCACGGGCCTACTGGTAGCTACCTACCCTGGCTGCCTCCTTTTTTATAAAAAAAATGCACTGACTGATGTGCCTTCACGCACAAGCTGGTGATGGGTAGTTAAATGGGACCATTACCGACGGAGAAGTGCGTAATCAACAAGCAGCCACCGTGTACGTTTGGAAATCTGTGACCGAAGTCAGACGAGGTGTCTGAACCACTAAAATAAATGGTTTGTCCAGCTCATTACCTGATCAGCGATGGCTTGGCGGTTCTTGGGTGCCCTATCAAGATTGTAATCGGCGCCACTTGCACCACATCGTTTGTGGTGCTTTTGTTACAAATGCTAATTTGTGCCTAGAAAGTAATAGCTTCATTTCTTACCTCATGGAGAAGCAGATGAGTCAGTGAAAGCATACTTCTGCAAAGCAGAGGAGATTATCGGGGGCTCAATGACTATTGGCTTTTGCATTTGCCAAAACACATCCCGTGACTCTGCTAGGACGCTTTAGGAGAAAACAAGGACATTCAGATCCTAATATAAAGCAGACAAAACAGGTCTGAGGGGGAGAGAGGGAGGAGGGAATCCTATTGAGCACCAGGCGGATCAGCCATCTCGGCTCATCCCTCCAGCAGGCACGGGAGCACCGCCACCTCGCTCATCTCCAGCAAAAGTCATTTCAAAGGCAGGAAATAAAAAACTAAATGAATTCAGAGAAATCCTCGCGTGCAGCCCGCTGCTTACAACGCAGCATTCATCCGACGGCAGCCTGTGGGGAGAGGAAAGAGAGAGCTGTGGATTCAAATGGGCCCTCGGCCGCTGCTGCTGGCAGCATGGCTGGGGGGGTCAAATCCTGATCGGACTTCTTCCCCCTCACTGGGGCAGCAAGGTTTTTCGTTCGGGAATGGGGGGAAAGAGAGCTTCTGCTCATCCCAATGAGTCTCACACTGACGCAACAGGTGAATATTCGG
>VXBH01008057.1:983199-1011540 GCA_013400035.1 Rynchops niger
ACTGGTCAGCCATGCTTACCAGAGAGACCAAAAAAAAAAAAATAAAATACACATTTTAAGCTGTCAATGGCTGAGGTTTCGCTGGGTTTTCTGCAGATAAGGGTCCTGACAGTCCGAGCACTATTCCAGCTAAACAATGCATTTCTGAAAGCCTTAAATAAAAGAAAGATCTTGCTGGAAATAGGGTGGGGAACTCTTACTCTCCAAGCACGTATTTTTTGTAGCAGAATCCCAGTCCCTCACCAGCAGTTCTGCTGATGTTCTTAATTTGAAACGAGCCACACTCAGAATTTGGTGAAGGGGGAATATTACCCAAATGGAGACCAGAAATGAGCCCCAAACAGCCCGTACTCTTCCCGGCAGGCCAGAAAGCGGTAGCACATGCAGCACAAGCTCCCTTCCCATCAGACTTACGCATCAATAAGGCAAAACTTTTCTCTTACTGGCTAGGTCTCATCCCTCTAAATGAGGGGAAAAAAGGAAAATGGCAGCTCTGATAGACAGCCCTATCTGTACCCAAGCACAAACCACACAAGAACATCTAGAGAAGAAGAACTTTGCCTCATTTCCAGAAAAAAAAGACAGCAGAAGACAGCGAAATCAGAAAAGGGAGAGCAATTTTAATAGCAGGGATCAGCACTGGCATCTAGTATCCCCACTGTGACAAAGAAGACAACTGTTCCCTGGGAAATGTGAAGTCCGGGCCGTGGAGATTTTCATCTGCCACTTAAAAAAAAACACTTTTATGGTGCGTGTCAGTATTTTCTGCTCTCTCCCTGTCACGTACAATTGCAACACCAATGGAAAGAGCCCCTGTCTCCATCTTGGATTAATTAATTAAGTGACATTTCTCCTCAACTATTTTTACACAGCTACTGTCACTCCTATCAACTTTAAAATCCCATTTTATTCAGGACAGCCTTGAAAATTCTACTGGATTGCCCTGGAAGTAGCTTGAAGTATTTTTATTTATTCATATTTCCATGATGATTTGATTTTTATTATTTTTTTATTATTATTTTATTATTTATTTATTTATTTACAATTTCTCTTTTATGCAATCTGACTGGCAAGCCCACCCAGCAAGCAGAGAGCAAAGAAGCAAGCCCTAGAAGCTATGAAGTGTGGAATAATATCTAAATATCTCAATTTTAAAAGCACTTTCCCTCTAAATGTCCTTCAAGCTTTAGATTTACCTTCTGGACAGCTTGATCTATTTTTAGTTCACAGGGTCAGGAGACCTGTCTTTGCCAATTGCTAGGTGGTCAACAGTTCAAAAGTTATTGACCATCTAGGAGAGCAATAGCATAACACTGGTCTGGGTCTCATGACCCTGTCTCAGCCAAATGGATTGTTTTTGAGAAGCCCCGAGGATAATAAATTATATAGCCAAATAGACACATTAAAGCACACTCTGTGGCTGCAGAGAAGACCAGAAAGTGCTGTGGTGATGATAGGCCACGTTTTAACTCTATAATGAGCATAGGTCAGATAGTGGCTTTTAATTTACTTGGAACGCAGTTGTTTGCATGTTAAGACCTCAGTTCCTCCACCAGGCAAGGAAACTAAATACATGACTCTGAAATCTCTTCACAGTTTAATCCCAGTGAACTCCCCTCACACCATTTACCTCCCTTACAATTAATTCTGGGACAATGTCAGGCAAATAAACATACAAACGAAAACAAAGCAGGCACCACCGCAGCAGTTCTGTGGCAATGCAAACGTCTCTCAAAGAGAGAGGAGAACAAAACGGAAGGGCCATTAAGGGATTAATAAAGTAAGTGACCCTAATTTTTTAGTAAATTGCCTATGAAGCTTATATAAAGCTACAAAAAGGAAAGAAGGAGAAACTGGTAACGGAGTGCACGATGCAGAATTTCTTGCACTGTAAAACTAAGGCTCGAGCACTGGTGCACAAGCATAACGGGATGTGTTAGCTCTTCAGAGCCAGGGCAGGTCCACCTTGCTCCGAGATGGGTGAGTGGGATGGCAGCTGAGGAAAAGGTATAGGGAGTAGTGGCTGGGCAGAGAGGGAACAGCATGTGCTGCGCTGGCCTGGGATGCCGCTTTGCCAGGGGAATGCTACAAAATGTCATTTCCTAATCCTTACAGCAGCCCAATTAACTCCGCAAAGCTCTCCAGAATAGACAGAAGAAGAAAAGCAGAATGTTTTAATGACCCATTAACCCTTTGATGTGGGTTTATATTTTAACGGAGCTTTAGGCATGCAGACTGAAGCAGAGAAGAATCTTTGTTTTTGGCCCAGCCCAGCCTTTGCCAGAAGGGGTCAAGTTCATTTTTCAGACTTTGAAGCGGGTCCATTGAGAAGGTCCGAGAAAGCATAAAAAGGACTAAAAAAGAAATTAAAAGAGAAGAAAACCCTTCAAGATTCTGTTAAGAAAAAGCCATGGCCTTTTTGCGTTCTCTGAAGTTACAAAGCATCCCTTAATGTTCTTCAGTCCCTCCCTTCACGCAACGCAGGGTGGCTGTACCTGTGTCACCACTGTAGTGGGACATACCACCTGAAACAGGCCACTACAGTTCTCCTTTTTTTTAGTATTTCTTTCTGTGGACTGACGGCAGCTCCCTTCAAGGAGCAGAGTCCTGTGAACCCTTTGAGTTTGCTGACACAAATTCATTCTGCATCCATAATGCCAGGCAGCTGCAAGTGATCCTAAAATCCACTTAGTTCACATATACAAAAAAAATTTGGATTATTAGCTTAAATATAGCTTTCCAGGTTAAGGCACATTAAATGCCAGGCTAAAGAGTTTTACATTGACAGTGACAGCAGGATCTTAGTCCCTAGGGCTGGGTGTAGGAGTTAGGCAGCTCAAGACAGTCAGACAGGTGTCTTTGCCTTCCTCGCCTTTAGTCATCCAAGTAACTCTGCTAGTTTGTTATTCTAGGCAGCTGTCTATTTTACTGATATGACAAGGCTTGCTAAGTCAAGCAACTAAGATGCATACTTTATCCATTTTCTCCAGGACTGGTTTTGTTCTAACACATAAAAAGACAGTTTGTTTTATCAAATCGGGAAAAAAAATAATCCTAGACGTCGGGGAAAATACACACAGGATATCCGACAGAGCCTGTGT
Organism: Rynchops niger; assembly: GCA_013400035.1. Classification (NCBI taxonomy): domain Eukaryota; kingdom Metazoa; phylum Chordata; class Aves; order Charadriiformes; family Laridae; genus Rynchops; species Rynchops niger. The sequence goes on from VXBH01008057.1 coordinate 986,301, forward strand.
GGCAGAGAGCAAACATTACATCCCAGAGTTGTCTTTTGGTGCAGCGAAATGATAGCCAGAAACTCTGAAGCTCAAAGGTATATTTGGATTTCAGCTTCAACATATGGACCTACATAAGGTGACTAAAGTAAGCACCTCAACAGAAAATGCCTCTCCTGGACCTTTTCTGCATGCAGCTGATTTTTGGGGTTTTTTTTATAGGGTGTGTTTTCTCTCATTATTATGAACAGCACCAGGACTATGTGTTACTCGTATAACAGCTGTAACTCAGGTGATTTTCAGTCGAGAGCATATAAGCCACGGTAACAAGTCCAGAGCTGCCGGTTACTTTTACCAGCCCTATCCTCTCCGTATAGACATAAGAAACAATGAATCTGTCATCAGTATTTACTCATCCCCCCTCATCCTCATACCTCGACACCTCATAATCTTTAATGCACTTGCCCTCGCGCTCTCTGAGGCAGTTTTGGTGGTTTTATCTCAGAGGTGAGAACTCGAGGAGAGGGATGCACAAAGGCTTGGTTTCTCTCTCTCTTTTTCTCTTTACCTCAAGTTCCCCATTTGTAAAAGAGAGACAAAATGGCTTCAGAAACCTGCAGCAGATCAGGGAATCAAACCCGTTTCCCAGCCTAGCAGAGCAGCCAGGGGTGTGAAAACCCCATCGCAGGAGGGGCGGCTCCCGCCTGCCCTAGCCTGTGGGCAGGCACGTACACTGAGCGTTTCTGCTGCTCAGAGGCAGGAGGGACTCAGGCTTGGCAGCACATTTCACCACAGATCCATCTCCGGCAGTACTGTTATTAACCGCTAATTCCCTACAGCACGCCTGATGCTGTGCAAAGGAGATGGCTGTTGAAAGGAAGCTGACTTCACACAGTGAGTTGATATGGTTTTCGTCCTTTACCATCTCCCTCTCTTGCTTCTTTGTCTTGTCAGTCAATCAGAATTTCTTAAAACTCCACATGGAAGGTAAATAACCAGACCCAGCTCATTCCACCTCCTAACACGAGCTGTAAATAACATATTCCCAGTCATTCATATTCTGCGACTTGAACTTTATGCTGAAGAGGTTTATGTGTGTTAGTACTGGAACCGTATCTCTAAGGCAGACTGTGCTCAGTAGTTAATAGTTATGTGCTGCATACCTGGGCTCAGGAATCATTATACCCCGTGTGAGCAATTCAGAATTTATATATAATGATCTCATTACCAGGCAGCAATTCCAATTTTATCTAGACTTTAATATTTCTTGAAGCAAAAAAAAGCATACAAAGGGGGTCAAAATGCCAACTCAATCAAACTCCATGTTGATGGACAGTTACTAAGCTGCAGGTCAGCATAAACAGAAAAAGAAAAAGGATTATCCTTCACCTAGAGCAAGCTGTCTTACCTTGCTTCACTATCTCAACCCGTACCTATGATTGGCACGAGCTGCTTCCTGAACGTGGTACCCAAGTGATTTGGTGAAGTTTCCACCAGAGTCGCACAAATGCAGCATTGCTGCTTCAGAGGATGCAGTACAAAGATTTTTGTTTAATTTCCATCCACATGGTTCTGAACTCCACCGTCTTCTGTCCTCAGAGTTTCACCCTGAGTTCTTGTCTGGATAAACTTAAACTCTCATCATTTCTTCCACACCAGGCAACTGAGCTGGGCTGAGACAGGAGATGTGCTGAAAATATTCAGAGGATGTAGGACGTGTATTTCTCTCCTGTACCCAAAAGTTGCTTTTTGACACACCAAGATCCTGGTCTCTGTTCTGCTCTTTGTTGAACCAACGGCATTATTTTGGATTTCCCTCAGATGAGCAAAAATACCTGAGATTCCCAGAGGATTGCCCAGCAGTCAGCCTCGCAACCTATTACCTTAGCCATGTCTCTTACCATACTAATTAGGTTAATGTGTCATTTGCATGCTCTACACGAACTTCCTGGATGGAAGCAGGCATCTTTTTTCTCACATTATTATATCGGTCATAAGGACCGGCTAACTTCTTGCAACATTTGTCACTATTTTGTCTTCCTTTTGGTCTCCTTGCTTGTTCCAGAGCCTGGGAGGAAGATTGCAACAAGAGCACCTCGTGGTATGAAACAGATCCGTTCTAGTGCCGCAAATTGTAATGAGAAGAGGGCAGGGAATTAATCCTGTCTCGTCATGACAATCTCGAGATTGGAATCACACGGTCTTCCTCAGACCTGGGCACTGCAGCATCCATCATTCTCACCCCAGCAACACCTATTGGGCGGCAGAGAGAAAACACCTGCGCTGTGTGCTCCCAGCACGTATGACAGCAAAAATAAAATACAACTGGCTGCTGGTTACAAATCCCAAAAATATTACTTTCTTACCTAAAATCTTAAGCAAAACCCATTTGTTTAAAAAACTAGCTCAGAAAGAAAGAATGCCCTACTGACCGAAATTTGTTGCTGTCCAATCCTGTTACATGAACTGTGGCTTCAGTTTGCCGAGCCCCAGACATAGGCTCTTTCTCTGTAAGGAAACGGAGTAGATTTTCTTTCAGGTGGTTAATGACATACGTGAAGTGAGTACACGTGAGTATATTTTTCTTGTCTGGTGGGTTAGTGGCTTTTTTATCTACTTGAGTTCCTTTTCAAAGGAACTGCGATCAGGAAATAGGAAGCATCACTAATAGATTTTGGATTCCCCAATCTTCAGTTTCCAAGCTCTGCTGTGTCTTCAGCGATGGTTGTCTCCCATCTCCGTAGCTGATGTACCTGATGGCAACGTGTAACTCTCTCAGCCATGGCAAAAAGGGCTCTGCCTTGCCTTCTCCCTCGCCCACTGCCAGAAAATGGGTGCCTACGGGGACTGCCCATCCTCGTGATTACTGGTTGTGACCAGCCCTTAGGAGAAAATTCAATACACTTTGACTTCGACTTCTCTCGCAGTCCTGGTAAGCTCCGATGCCAGGCTTGCTTACAATCTGAGCTGGGGGAAAACACCACAAGTAAATGATGAAAATGTTTCTTGTTTATTTATGCATCTGAAAAAAAGAAAAAGAAGGAAAAAAGGAAAGTAAATGAACTGGCCCTTATACGAAAACTGACAAGAGTTAAGAAAGAAATGGTAAAATGACAGCCAGGGAAGAACTACATGTAGAAATCATAACCTGACACCTTTAGCAATTGCAAATACGTTCTTGTGCCCTTAGCTTAGAGAAGCAGGCTCTTCTGTCACAGCCTCCCTGCTTACATTCAACTAACCAAGTCATCTCCCAAATCAAAAGCATCATCCCCATCCCTATCATCTCATCGCTTTCATTAGGACAGCTGGATCTTTCAGGCAGAGCTGAAAATCCTACATATGATCCAGGGGATCCCAGGAAAGGCGATTACCAAATCTCGCCATTCTACCCAAATGTTTTAAAATATACGGTGCCTTTCTGAAGGGATGTGAGGAGCATCAGCCGGTGGCACAGGGCTGCTCATTGGCTCCACTCACTGACAGGGGAAAAAGCACATTCAGGCCAAAGCTGTCGGAAAGGCATTCCTAACTCGTAAAATTAATCCCACGTACAGTCATCATCCTAATGGCTGATAACGTAGACTGGAACTAGACTGGAAGTGGTTAAAGTTTGTGTGTCAGGCCAGGCTTGCATTTTCACCTCCACTGTACAGTCATATCGTTGTATTGCTTTGGCTGTTTGTGTTATTTGTTCCTATAACAATGGCTTAGTTATTTCCCTGGGAAATAAGACTGGTCTGTCAGACTACATGACCGGATTTCTGCTCGTTTCCATTAGGTACTTGTGCACTACAAAAACACGATAATCATAGCCTCCCCCTGATGACTGTTCTCCGGCATTACACAGAAGAGGGCTGGCTGACCACCTACAAATCTCACAAACTGCACTTACATTTACAGTAAGCTCACATTCTGTAACAAGTAGTCATAAATACTCCTTTCAGAGTACTTATTGCAGCTGCAAAATCTTCTACACAAATTGGTAACAACTCAGCTAACTGTGTCCTCTTGTTTGTTGTTATCCATTACTTTTCACTCCTAATAATGCAAGTTTTACATCGCGTGTCAGATGATTGTGATATATCATGTGATGCATCAGGCAAAATACTAAATGCAACTTTCTGCCACCTCCAGTAACAAAAAAAGGCATCTAGTGTAATGTATTATAATGATCTGTCCTGTTCACTATAACCCACAATTAATTTTATTCACTTGTGCATTTTTTCTTTCAGACATAGACTTATTTTCAGCTAAGTTCAAAGGCTGGAAGAGGGAAATTAAGTGTTTTCACCTTTCATTAGAGATATGGCAATGCAGTCTATATCTTCCCATTCCTCGTATAGTTTACGCCTGTGTGAAATACTGATTTGATACAAGCAAAGTGATTGCTACAGGTATTGGCCGTCATTAGATAAGGATGCTAATGAAGATGCAGCGGCACCACCTAGCAATTGGAGCATGTGTTCAAGGTTGCTGCAGGACTTATCCTCTAGTTGCACGCTGCATACTAAAGCCTGCTCTGCACAATTTCATTAGAGAGGTTATAGCTGGCAGAATTAAATCTACGTTATACCTACCGGTACTGTAATCACAGCTTTGCTTGCTGCATAAATACGCTTTTCAAATGTGCCTATTTAAAGGCAATAAATATGACTTTTTGCAAGGCAATGCAGATTGCCTCCTTCCCACCCTTGCTTGGCTTAAAGATACCGTGCAGCCCTTGCCTTCTTTGGAGACAGTATTTGAAATGTCATCCACTTCTTGCTTTCAGAACAAGAAAGCATTGCTAAGGGCAAAGGCCTTTGCTTTACAGCATACAAATTTATCTTTCTCTTATTTCCTAATCCTATTATCTATATCCGCTTTGTCTGTTAAACCCAAACTCAGCTGTATTCTAGCTCCATTAAAACCATCCAGCAGTGTATCTTCAGCAATCAGAAGCTCACTTTCCTAATGCTACTTTTTGGGTAACGCACTCCAAACTGCCCTTTATGTACTCTTGTCTTCAGAAGCCTTAGCTACTATTCAGGATCCCTTTACGATATGAGCACTCCTCTTTGAATCTGTCACCCGAAAGCACTTTCTGAGTGCCTGCATTCATTAACTGAGGGAAATAAGTTGCGCTTGTAAGAGTGGAGCCTTCTTAAGTGAATCTCTCTGTTTTTTTGAAAGAACAGACCTCCTAAAACGATAAGATCTGGTGCAGCTAAACTATACACTCTTCACTAATGATTTACTTAACATTAGTTAAGGCAGCAGTCTGGTGATCCTAGTGAAAACAGAGTCACGCTGTAAATAATACACGTAATAGCACTACCCATTAAAGTTGCAATTTGATTTTCCTTTGAATATCAAACGCATGTATAATTAGCCTATGCAGCAGCAGCAAGCAATAGGGAAAGTGTATGTCACACGACAAAACTAGCTCTAAGGCAATGAGCTGCCTCCATCCGCATTCAGTTTCTCTGTATTTCAGCAGCATTGCTCTCACGCTGATATTTGGACTCCTCAGCCTATGTAGATCCGTGGGAGCACACCACAAAATAGAACACTCTTCTCCTTTTTCCCCTTTCTCACCCTTGTCATCCCTTCCTCACTCACACCTGTTTACAGAGGGTTATATCCTACAGTCCTACCATTCATGTAGGTTGTTCCAGCACTAAGTTCATGCCAGTTTGGTTTTTGGGGTTTTCTTCCCTAGGAAATATGTGTCCAAGACCTGGGCAGCTTTAACTGGGGTATTTGAAAACAACCTCAGCCGGTAGAAAAGTTATGATCCTTCCAACCCAACTATTCATTGCACCCATTATAACGTCAATATGGGACTTTATGGGGGTAGACAGTCTGTCTCAGGGTAGACTTTGTATCCTTAAGTCGAAAGCAATCGTCTTATTATGTTTTGATAGCCCAAAGCCACGGGAAATAGAGAGCAGGCTGAGCATTTCTGCACTTTGTTAAAGTGAAAGGACAATCAACATCAGGAACATTAGTGGTGGCAGAACACAAGATTGCTCAGCAGTGTATGAAAAGAAAACTAGTCATCTGAATTGAATTTTCAACAGAGGCCTAAGAGGCCAAATATAATCATCCACCTAAAATTATCACACAAGTCAATATTCCCTACTTCCCTTTGCAAGGGAAAGAAACTGATTCTCTATTTTTCAGTCAAGCAGGTGGCCTTGAGGCAGCTAACCAGCTGGCTGATAGCTAAATACCTTTGCCAAGACAAAAGCTAGTAGCATGATTGATTATCTTCCTATTGTACTGGAAGTGGACCCTCCTCACCAGTCAGAGTCCCGAGCTCCTGCGCTGCTTGCACGCAGCAAAACTCTTCCGAGAGCTGGTAGAGGTGGACCTAAATGCCACCTTAAGCCCTCTGTGTTAGCTACCTACTAGGTCAATTTACTAACGAGACAGCAATAAAAATGCTTGAATTTTAAATTTCATTGTACAGACGCCAAAGATATACCAGTAATATCAACGGGACGTTGCATCCCACACCTTAGCCATGCTGACTATGCCACGGGGACACTTGGGGCTGGAAGAGCATTGAAGGGACATGCCTGTCTGGGGCTCAATAGCCTCCCGTGGTGCTGCAGCACCACCAAGCTTAGGAAAAAGCTGCAAAAAAAACTTCCCGACAAGCAGGATAAACACTTCAGCCTTGTAAACTAAGCTCTACACCACCGTGGCCGCATAGCTAGCAGCATCTGGGCTAGTATTCAGTTTACAGACAGCCCAGAGTCTGTCTACACTACCTTGCAGTCACACTTTTGATTACTTCATTCCCTGCAGTGTCTGCTAAGATCAACCGTAGTTTTATGTGCTCCTGAGAGAAGGAAAATTCATGAGTCCCATCACACCTCCTTCTTCTCCGTAGATCCCATTCTGACCTTCTTGCATAAAAAAATAGCCTTCTGGCTAGTCTACAGCCAGCCTGTCACCAACACGCACTCACCTGATGCAAGAGTAGTACAGCTGTGATCACACGCACATAAAGGAAACTATGGGATGGGACAGAAGTGGAGCCCTGCAAGTTCCTGGAGGTCCTTTAGTAATTAAATAGGATCACAGCCTGCAAGCCCAACGTGACCTGCTGGTCCCAGGATGGTTATGGCAGTGCAGCACGCAGCCCTGGAGAAACAGGGACGTACAATTGAGTGATGTTAACTCTGACACTCAGCGGCCATTCCTTTCCACTTCTGGGGCCACAGACTTTGAGGGAAGGACAGGAGACAGGTCTCAGGTTCCCATGTCCAGCCTTAGCACGGAGAAGCTTCCTGACCATTTTATTCGTGCCTCTGTTTTCATGTGTGTGAAACGGCTATGGCAAAAATAAGACATGACATAGACATTAAGAGAAGAAACCAAGTGTAAAATGAAGAACTCTACGGCTGCAAGCCTGTTTCTCATTATCTCCCTGTCAATCCCCTCTTCCCATCCCAGCCTGCTTTTAATCACCCTGTCTATGGAGCCCGATCACTGTTCCCATCCCTTTCCCTCTGCGGGCAGGAATCACAGCCCCGTCTGTGTACGAGGATACCATCAAATGTTTCTGAACATTTCTGGAGGCAGGAGAAGCTCTGCAGACTCCAGTGCAGCTGACACAGGCAAAGGGCATCCATAAATTACAGGAGCATTGTCTGGGCCTGAGGACAGGTGGATGTGAGGTAAAACATACAGAAATAGCCGTAAAGTAGAAAGGAAAAGGAATTATTCTTTCCATAAGGTATTTTCCAGCTGTACTTTAGATGACATTTTAACTGGGAGGCACATAAAGGGAAAATGTTTAAAATACAGATTGCTTCAGCTGTGAGGGAGTTTCCATCCTAGCCAATGCAAACCTTTAGGGGAAAAAAACACAAGTTTCGTTACAGGCCTGTGTTACAAATGTGCAAGTCAGGAGTTTACCTCACTGTGTCAATNAGATGTCTGTCTGATTAGGCGTATAATTTCCACTCCAAGCTCAATCGTGAGCCTGTTCATGAGCTAATCCAGCTCCCACATCGCTGCAGGATCGGGCCCTACAACAACATAAAAGCCAAGGAATGGACAGGAGATGAATTGCAAAAACAGCTTTCGCAGAGCGGAAAATGCCTCAGGTTGATAGCTGAGAATGCACCGCGGTCTCTAGAGACAAATTCTCTCATACCGGCTCTCTTACTGTGTCACAGAAACATTGTTTGCTTGGTTTTAGGTTTTAGATGAAGGCAAGAAAAAGAAATACTTCAGTGAAACTATGTGCCATTCATGGAAGGAGTTCACTATAACTGCCATGTTATTTTTTTTGTATTACAAGGGGAACCAGCAAGGTGTGTTGGGAATACTGGAAATAACATAAAGGGAACCAAGCATTTACAGTGTAAATAATTATGTTGTTTCTTGTGCATATCTCTGCGCCACAGCTGTATGCTTTAGCTTTGCCCGAGGACACACTACAAGCCTGTACCCAGAGGTGCAAGGCTTGATTCTGCACGGTGCAGGGAGTTGTCACCACTGGGATTACTGAGATGTCAAGCAAATGCCTACAAACTTTGCAGAACAGAGGACAGAAAATTGGATGGCCTGCAAAAGAGAGCCTCTAGCGGGTAGGAACTAGAAAAGTACCCTACGTCTGGCATTAGAGATTCAGAAGCGGCAGTCTTTAAACCAGCTGAAACCTCCCAGTCCCTGTCTGTCCCTCCCCTCTAGGTGATACATCCAAGCGTGGCTCTTACATGGCCCTTATATTTGGTGCAACTCAAGCCGGGTACAGGTTCAGCTGAAAAACTCGGGGCGGGGGGGAATAACCAACAACCAGTTTTTCAGCTTCCTGAGACCAATTCACTGTGTAGCTGCAAAAGCAGCTCTGCCACACAACAGAAGGGGCAAAGCAGAAGTGAGGATTTCGTCTGCTGATGCTGCCCCCCAAACTACAGTCCAAGCAGCCTCAGCACGACTCTGAAGGACTCAGACTCCCAGAGATGAGCTTACCCACCAGTAGCAGAAAAAAAAAAAAAAATATGCAAGCCTTGTTTCAAGATAACTTCGCTATTTTCCTTCTGTTTTGCATAACCAAAGATGAAACAGCTGTCCAAGGTGGGAACCAAATGACTCATTTATCACGGCAGATGTAATGAATTACTTCCTCCAGCCCCATTTTGACAGGTCAGTACCACATAGCACTGCTGAGAAAACCCAGCTCCATGCACAAGGGTAGGTACACAAAAATACATAAACTGATGGTAACAATGCCATTCCTCAGTAGTTGCAAATGCATTTAGTAATTACAATCAAATTCACTAAATTTCACTAAGCACTAACTAGGTTGAGATCCCTAAGTGGGTGTAAAGGTAACTGTAAATGCTGAAAGGACCGAAAGGGTTGACAGGATTTGCCGCAGTTCTGAGCAGGGCTCCAGCAAATATTCACCAAGCAAAAAAAAATGCTAATATTCAAGGATTTGCATTTCATCAAAACAATTATTTTTTGAGCTTGAAAAAGAACATCCTGAGATCCCTTTCATTCACTTGGATTCCTCTTCTGAGCACAAATCCAATTAAATTTTAAATTGCAAAATACGTTTCTAGTCTATCTCAGATATTTGACTTCTAACAAAAATTAGGACACCTGTATGTTTGTGGTGAAACGTACCATCCCATGAAACTTGTATTTTCTATATTCCTCATCCTTCCTGGATACAAAAAAAAACCCCTCATCAACAGTATAAAGTATTATGAAAACTGAAACATATCGGAGTCAAATGGAACCGTGAAGGTTTTTTCATTGGCAGTCAGAGGGCTAAGTGCTTTGTGTTCTCTGTGTGAACAATTTACTGAATAACAGCACTGGAATTGCATACCCAAGTATGAAACCAGTGAAATGGGGATCAAGAAAGACACCAACATGTAAGAATGATGCAAATCTTGGGCAACCGATAATGGTCTATGGCATATACCTTGGGGAGCACTGACTATTCACAGAAGCTGTGCCCACCTCACTTTTAGTCGTGTGAAGAGCGCCCTGAAATAATACCAACTAAATTTTTCATAATGTATCCCTTCCCAACCACCTTCTGCTCAAAGCCAAAGACCTGACCACTGGCTTCTGAAAAGGAGCATTCCTGCACTCCTTGTTTCCCTCTCAATTCCAGCACATGGAAAGATTTTCAAAATGTCTAAAAAGAAGGGAAATTATTTTCCAGAACATCACAAATGGTCTGGGGACAAATTGCATGTCAAGCTCAAAAAAAAAAAATATTGTGAAAGCTTCTGTCAATCATAAAGTCAGGTAGCAGGAAAATAATGTTATACAATACCTATTGGCCTGCAGGCAGAGTGGGTAGGTGTTATCCACAGAGTACAGTGTCTCCAATTATAGGAAGGGGTAAAAGACATGCCAGGAACAGAGGGAAAAGAAGGTGAAATCTGAAGGGCTCTTTGAGGTTGACACACTACTTCAGGCTTACGTTCTTACACGAGGCTGCAGGAAAGGCTGAGCCAGCCCCGGGCTCCCAGGGAGCTGGGAACCCGATGCCCAGGCTACAGTGTGAGATCACCTCCGGCAGCACCACCGTACCCATGCACCCCCAGCTGCCAGCTCTGCTCCTACCCATCCACCTAAACACACGGCTGGCCGCCCCTCAGGAGGGAGGTGCTGCTCTGGCCCAGGCCAGGGACTTAGCCAGGACGACAAAAGAAACCAACAAAAATTCCTGCAGGGAAGTCTCTGAGGGGAACGTGCCGTTGGGTCAATGTAACAAAGAGGGTGGCCTTGAGACACCACCTTGGCCCTGCATTAGCATCACAGAAAGGCTAAAGAGGGGCAGGATGGAAGAAGAAAAAAAAAAAAAAAAAAGAAAGACCATATGAAGTTTAATTTCTCTCCCTTTCTATTTTCACATTGACAGCACAAAGTCAAGGCCAAGGCTTCCAAGTTTACCATTCTAAAGGTAAATTAAGTTATAACTTCAAGAGACAGCAACTGAAGGTAGGATTACAAACATGTGCTCTTGCAATACAGAACACTTAGTAAGATACACACAGAATTTCAAAAACAGATAACTAGAACCTCCTGAGCCATAAGACAGTTCCTACCCCAGAGCTTATCATTAGCCAAAGTCAGCTTAAAAAATGGCATTGGATCATGAGAAGACATTCAGGAAAGGTAGGTCAAAACAATAAGAATTGCTCACATATAAATCTCCCTTGAACCTTTTCCTAGTAATACTTAATCCTAAAACATCTGCATTTTGAGCAAGCCCTGATAAATTCTTGGTAAAAAAAAGAAGATGGAGGAGTCTTGCTCCGTATTTCTCTCATCCACACAACTCTTCACAGGAAAGAAACCAACAAGGGTTACAGAAACCTGGAGAAACTCAGAATAGAACTGTAAGGTAGGGAAAATCAAGTACTACCACAAAGGGAAGAAAAGAAAATAAAATTAAAATTATCCCAGCCTCAACACTCCTACTTATAAACTCCAGCCTTCAAAACATTCCAAAATCCTGGAAATGCAGTTATACTTTCAACCTAGCTGAAATCAAGAGGTTTGCGCTAATTCAGAGATGTGAGGACCTTCACAGAAAAAAAATAAAAAAGAAAAAAAAAAAAAAGAAAAAAACACCAAAACCCTGCTTTTTAAATACAGCTGGTTTATAGATGATGAAAAAAAGGCAACTGACAATACCAGATGGGGTAAAATCTTAATACAGTAGAAGTCACTGCCCAATTTCAGTGGGAAAAGCAATGTCCCTACTCCAGTCAAAGGCAACACTTCTACCAAGTCAGTGCCATCAGGAAGATAACTTTGGCTTTCGTCAATGGTCAAACAGTTATCTTGTGGAGCTGCACTTGGAGCCACGTGGTGGCCCATGCCATGTTGGGTCTGAGCATCCCCTCAAAGGTCAGAGACAACTGAGAAGCTCTTGCCACAGCTTCTCAGAAGCTCATCTCAGGCAGAACCTGAACAATCAGAAGAACAACATGTTAGAGGAGCAACGGTCTCTCCTGGAGCCTTCTGCAGACACTTAGTTTTCATTCAGTGCTAAAAGACAGCAGGCCAGCAAGCCCCAGAGTATCTCCCAAGCTCCCAGTGTAGGGGAGAAGACGCTGCCCCATCACAAATCCTTTTTCCCCAATAACCCCCCATCTTCTCTATCCATTTTCCCCAATAACTCCACATCTTCTCTCTTTACCCAAACCCTACAAGAAAAGCGTTGCTGGCTTGCGTTGGACAAGACCATAGGCACCGACAGACACCGCAATGCCAGCCACTTGGCATTTCTGGGCTGATTAAAAGCAGAAGGTGTGAGGAACACTATGAAACAGCCTGTTCCCATGAGATCCCCGTCTTTGTATTTCAGGCCTAAGGCAGCACATACTAGTAACAAGGAACGCTCCTGGGTGGCTGTGCAAGCCAAAGCTTTTCTAGCTTTCTGGCATCCCCGTTGTCCATTAATACAATTCAAACGGTGACTGCCTTTTGTATATATTCCCTCACCAACTTCATCAACAGCATCTCACAGAAACAGCTTAAAGAATCCAAAATTGCCTCCTGCACTGCAACTCCCAAAATCCCAAATTATAACCAGTGCTTTTAGAAAGGCTGTTTTCAAGCAAATCATGTATAACATTGTCTTTAGCACCATTGCCCTGTAAGATGAAAGGAGGAAATCTCGCTAATGGCTTTGCACCTATTTTTCACTGCTGTTGCTGAGAAGAATGTGCTAAAAGTAATGCCAGCGATAAGAACAGGCTGAAGTGTGGGTGTATGGCAGGTATAAGTCTGCTTTTCTTCACCTTCATGAACATCAGTAATTCTTTCCATAGCACATTATTATCAGGGGAGCATATAATGTCACCGTGTGGCAGAAAATAATTTCTGTTTCTCTTCCCACACGTTTTTTACATCCAAATTCCTACCTGATAGCTAGTGATGATGACAAAACAAGGCAAAATCAGATTTCAGTTTCCTCCGTAACTATTTTGCCATAACAAAGCAGATCTCTGCAAAATGCTTTTCTGCGTCTGGCCACTTTGTCTCGGTGGATCAGCATGAATACATTTTTGACAAGGGTAATGTTCATTTTTAGGCAAGGAATCACCCTCTGTATCCAGTCTGCCAAAACTGTGGCTTATCCATTTTCACTCCCTCACAGAAGCAACCCTGCATTTCCCCGCAACCATCACACAGATGTCTTGGTCAGTGCGCAACCATTAAAGGCTTAGCTTGCCCGTTTCTCCCAAAGAAAATTAAACAGCAAGAATATGCTGGATGTTAAAAGAAAAAGAAATAGAAAAGAAAAAAAGAAAAGGGCCTCTGTATTGAAAACGAAACTTTATATCTCGGGGAACAATACAACATGTTCTCTGCAGGAAGCACTACGAACCCCTTATTGCATGCGGGATTTATGATCAAGGTCTCCTACAATGATCCCAAAGCGACAAACAATTGGAGTTAAAAGAAATCCTCCTGCAGTCAGAGCCCTTTGCAAAAGCCTTTACTGCCATCTAATGGCATTTTTCGAGAAAGCCAGCCCGGCTCTGGTTTTAAGCAGGTCTTCGGGGAGTGCCACAGCCTCATCAGGCATTCACAGCACCTTTCTAGCACACTGCCCCAGTGTCCTTGAGAAGCAGAGCCGGGGACACCACTCAACCCACAGCTGCTGCAAGGTGATTAACTACCTTCATATTTGCTCTTTAATACACTCTATGTGTTAATCCCGGCTTTGCAACGATTCAAAAAAAGCCCACACCGGAGATTTATACATGAAAGGGCTTTGCCCTCAGAACAAACCCCCCTGAGCAGCAGATAGCTGTGCCTCTTGCTAAGCCCACAGGACGCACCGAAAGCCCACCTGAGCACTGGGCAGTTGTGGCCATGCCTGGCCACGCTGGCATGGAGCAGCACCTCATAGAACAGTTTGGGTTGGAAGACACCTTCAAAGGTCATCTGGTCAAACCCCCCTGCAATGACCAGGGACATCTTCAACTAGATCAGGTTGTTGAAAGCCCCGTCCAACCTGACCTTGAATGTCTCCAAGGATGGCACATGTACCACCTCTCTGGGCAACCTTGGCCAGTGTTTCACCACCCTCAGTGTAAAAAATTTCTTCCTTGTATCTAGTCTAAATCTACCCTCTTTTAGTTTAAAGCCATTACCCCTTGTCCTGGCGCAACAGACCCTGATAAAAAGTTTGTCCCCATCTTTCCTGTAGGCTCCCTTTAAGTCTGAAAGGCCACAATAAGGTCTCCCTAGAGCCTTTTCTTCTCCAGCCTAAACAACCCCAACTCTCTCAGTCTTTCCTCACAGAAGGGCTGTCCCATCCCTCTGATCATTTTGTGCCCTCCTCTGGACCCGCTCCAACAGGTCCATGTCTTTCCTCTGCTGAGGGCTCCAGAGCTGGACACAGTACTCCAGGTGGGGTCTCACCAGGGCAGAGTAGAGGGGCAGAATCACCTCCCTTGACCTGCTGGCCACACTTTTTTTGATGCAGCCCAGGATATGGTTGGCCTTCTGGGCTGCAAGCACACATTGTCAGCTCCTGTCCAGCTTTTCATCCACCAGTACCTCCAAGTCCTTCTTGGCAGGGCTGCTCTCAAGCCCTTCATCCCCTTCCCTGTATTGATACAGGGGTTTACCCCAACCCAGGTGCAGGACCCTGCACTTGGCCTTGTTAAACCTCATGAGGTTCACACAGGCCCACTTCTCGAGCCTGTCCAGGATGGGATACCCAGCCCTACAGCGACAAGAAGCAAGGAGCTAGCTCTGATTAAGCATCTGGCAAATGATGGAGCTAAAAAGTGGCTATGAAGATGGACTGAACTATGAAGGAACACAGATCAGGACCACCTCCCAGGAGCGCTGCCCAAAGGTGCGGAGTGGGGTGAGAAGAGGCTGCAGCGAGGGATGCTGCTCAGTCTGTGCTAGCTTGGTGGCTCATCTGCCCAGGGAGGGAAGCCCTCCACACTAAACCAGCTCTAGTCAATGACATCCCCTTCATTCCTGCTTGGCTGTCCCCATAACTCTGCAACAGCCTTCTGTTTTGGATTTTTCTGAATAATCACTCTTCTCCACTTCTTGTTTAACCTCACCTGGATTAAGAGTAATTTCATGGGGGCTATACTGAAAAACTGGTATAACAGAAGGTCTTAAAGCAACTATCTTCTAAATACATGTTTCCAAGAAAAAAAAGAAAGAAAAAAAAAAACAACCAAAAAAAAGAAAGGTAACAAGAAGTTTCTCCACTAAGCTGCATAAAAGCTCAAAATGCAAGCAGGTATAGAGAAGAGTGCTTACCAAAAACCATCAATTAGCTAGGAAAGATCTGTGATGCTGGCAAGATTGTGGGGAGTACAACTGAACCCAGGGGCCTTCAATGAGCAAATAAATGAAGAACATGAAACTATGTTGTGCTCACAACTGTTTTCTCTTCATTTCCAAGATCTGAAACGAATGACCTAACCAAACCCAGAAAAAAAAATGCCATCACTGCCATGATGGATCCATGGCATCCATCTCCTAAGGATCTCAAAACATGTTTCAGACCTTTTGCTGTTCCTGGATAGCAAGCACCTTGACGTAGCACAGCAGAGAACCCAAATTTCCATTTGCATTGCAACTTTTTATGGTCATTTTCTTGGTCCAGAAGTTATCAGTGAGGTATATTATCACTGAATGTGCTGGTGAATTAAGGGAATTTCTCTTTTACATATTTACACCTCTCTGACAACTCAGCCCTCACAAAGCGTTCTGCAAGAGAAGCTGTGTTTGAACAAATTTTCATGGAAATTTCACTTTGTGCTTATCACTGGAATATGTTTTGCTTCCCAATTAAAATACTTTCAGGGCAATTTGTGTTCAGTAGCCAGATGAATTCTTAAGGCCTATCAGATGAAAGGTGCAGCAGCTTTTGTTAGGATATCTTGTAATATTATAGAGATAACTACCAGTAAAACCCCAAATACCCATATTCTTCAGGCCAAATGATTAAAAAAGGAAGTCTACAGTTCAGTTCCACAAATAAAAGTTAATTTGTTTAAATTCCAAATTTGCACACATGTGTTTGCCCAGGTTCTTCTGGGTGTTTCCCTTACTGATGCCCATAGGCAGCTAGAGAAAAAAAATCTATTACGTCTTCTTTAAAGAAACAAAATCAGAGCAAAGAAACAAAAATAAAAGCTTAGTACGAGGAAGAATATGGCACCTTTATGATAGGCCACGTAGTATATCAAAAACTGAACCACATTGTTAACGCTGGTATTACTTTCTCAGCTCTCAGGAAAGAGTTGCCCTATTTCTTGGAGGGAGCAAGTCAGCCTAACAAACACAAAGTGCTTTACTTCAACCAGCTATAATGATTCAGTCATTTCTGGATATAAACGCATACACACAAACATGCATGCACGCACGCACACACAGATCTGGAATTCTCAGCACAAGAGTTGAGATGAACATAAATACATGTGGATATAAACACCAGTTATGAACCTGCGGATGTGAAATCCGATGCCAACATGGAATTGCCTTGAGTTGCCTTGTTGATAAATGGACTGGAAAGACTAGCGTACCTTTCAAGGACAGCATGCTCTGTGATCAATTGGCTGGATTTTCTTGAAACCTTTAATATACCATGCAGTAAAAGGATAATAAAATAATCTCTCTGCATTTTCAGTACCTAGCAGGAATTTGAGTCACACACGAATACATCCTGTGTGATCCAAGACAAATGTGCTGTAATGACAGAAGCGTTGCTGAGCCACTCCAGCACAAGCCCCCACGAAAAAGCATTTCCAGTCTGAAAAACAAAAGGCAGAGAAAGAGGGAGAGTTTATGATTCCTGATCCCAGTTCTTGCAGTAGCTAATCTCAGGCTCCAGCCTGTGCTCTTTCCTCTTCCAAGACTGCAGCGTAACATTCAAGGACTGCAGTACAACAGTCAGTTTCCTGCAGCTCTGCATATTCCCTATATTATATCTATAGGGAAATATGTCCACCTAGCCATACAACTGTTCCACTTGTTTATTCAAGCATTATTTCAACATTTTTTCCCCCTCTCATTTCAAAATATCAGCGATGAGGGTTGTTGTATAGCCTTTTACACTCTTTTTAACGTTTGAGGAGATTGCTATGGGTAGTCTTGAGCCAGATAACCTTGCTGTCATGATTTTTCCAGGGATGCTGGGATCACCTAGATCCTCTTAAATCTTCTTCACAATGTCCCAATGGACAGCAATGGAGTATTTTCAGCTGTTGGATCCTTTCTTTAGAATAATGTACCTAGGCACCAAAAGCTGTATTCAGTCTCAGCAAAACCACTTTTTTTTTTCTTTTTTACTAGGTCTTCCATTTAGTTATAGAGTCATAACATGTCTCTCAGCTGTATCTGAATTCAAAAAAAGCGGCCTTTAATGTATTTAACAATACTGCTTTTAAAATGGCCTAGGAAAAGCTTTGCAGCGGAATTTGTTTCCTGAGAAGATAAGAGCAGGGAGAATAATTTCCGATTTTATGGTTGAAGCGCCGTATTAAGAGGTCTTCTCAGCTATTTTTTAGCAAATAAAAAATATTCAGCTACTCACCACTTTTCTCCTCCAGGGAATCTCAGAGTTCTCCACACTGGTTCCAGCCGAGGAACGTGCGAGGGATGTTATGAACAACCATTTACGTAACTCTGCCGGCACTAATATCATCAGTGACGCTGGCTGAGGAAGTCCACCTGACTGCACCGGGGCAGGAGGGCCACGCACAGAGCCCCATCCACCCCCATTCTGGCTACAACTCAAAACATCCTGTGCCACAGGGCAGCTCAGGGATCGGTACCCGCTGCCTTAATGCCATTTTCCTCTCTCTGTTTTCCAGGAAATAACTCGGTGCTTACTGTATCCCTTCCCCTTAGTTGCAGCAGACAGCATCTAATTGCCACATGTCATCATCCCGCCTGGCTCCACGTCCAAAATCCCAGGTCAAAGCTGATTTTGTTGTATTTTATCCCAAAAACCAAATATTTCTTTACCTGGTGAGTGCTATGCTTTAACAAGTAAATTCTTACCTGTGGGTAAGTGTGAATTGCAAGACCAGAAAAAAGGAAGCTTCACAAAAAGAAGCTTTCTTTCAAAAGTTAATGCATGAGCTTACGTGGAGAGCTGAAGGAAGAGAAGGGAAAGGAAGGAAAGGAAAGGAGAGAGATGCACACTAGCGCTCCCTGGACTGTCAAGTAGGATGCATGCTTCACTAAGTAGTCATATGGCTCTTTTCACCTTTCTAAGCAAGGATGCTTTTAAAGCCTCTATATCTGTCAGCCCTCACTAACTCATGCACCCCAAATGTGACACTGAGTATAGTATCTTCTGCCCATCTGCTGCGTGGTACTGGCCGTACCTTCAGCAGCTGTGTGCCTCCAGGTCATAGCTTGCCCACCATTTTCCCAGGCAAAAGGATTCTGTTACTAGAAAACGCTATAAAAAAATTTCCAAGAGAAAAAAGACTTCTGTAGAGTTTCTCCGCTCCAATTGCTTTACTTGAAGCTGAGGCTTGCTATTCTTGCTGTTCCTTCAAAGCTCACCGTATTTTGATAAAGGACATCAGTGGCTGCAAACCCTTTCATCAAAGAGGCATTGACTATTTAATTTTACAGTTGTGGCTCTTTTCCACAAGGAATACAGAGAATTCATTAGTAATCACACATCAGAGGGTGCATCCACCTACATGTTCCTCTCCTTTGGTGATTGTATAATTACACAATCATCTCTTATCAAAGAAACTTTTCCCTTTAACTTCTACACAATAATTGCCCGTGGCTTTGCTTCCCTTTATCTCCCATGAAGAGAGGGAAACGCTAAAAAATACTCGTGTCGAGGGTTGCTCTGGTTTCCTTTAAGCAGCAAAACACAGGGCATGTGCAGAGAGAAATGTTAATCTACTCCCGAAACCGCAGAAAATAAAACTCAAGAAAAAAAAATCTTCCAGTTGGCAAGTGACAACCACGCGCTACGGGGGCGAGAAGGAGCGGGACCCTCAAGCCGTCGCTGTTCTGTCTCTCTATCTCTCTCCTTCTCTCGCTTTTTTAATTCCTCGTTGGCATTTTGTTATTAGTCCCCACACAGTAAACAAGGGGTTGCAAATTCTGACAAAATGAACTGCTGAAAGGATTATTCATCCCTCCGCGAGATTGCTCTGTGAGTTGAGAGCTACATGTTCTGCATTCTGTGACTAAGATACAGTCCCATGTGTTTTCCCAGTTCAATCAAGTGTGCGAAGAACTGTCACAATAGTCCTTGATGCCAAGAAAATAAAATTTAGGGTAGAATGGGAAACCTGAGTTGCATTTTAATGGCATTTTGTTTGCACCTGTTTTCTCTACTCTTTGTTTATTTTATTCTTTTTTAATCTTTATTGACAATTCATTAAAGCCTTATCATCCCTCTCAACAGCAAAAGAAAAGGGAGTTGTTATTGTACCTGTCTGGATAATTGTTACTGAAGCGTTGTCAAATTCTTAGAAATGGCTATATATCTTTCATGTCAGACCACTGGGACTGATACAAAAACATTTCCAAGCTTCTGCAGGGTTTGGGTGGTTTTTTCCTTGCCTTTAGAAGAAGATGTAAAAAGAACAAATAAGTCAAAATGATAAATTATGACAGGAAAAAAAATCAACATTTGAATTGCTTGATAATAGTGAGAGCGTGGGGCTTGAGGGAAGATTAGAGCAGCGTCAGGCAAGAACAGAACTGAAAGTTATTTAAAAGTGATAGAAACCCTCTAGGATCTGCAATCCCACCATTGTTTCCCTTTGGAAAAGCAGTTTTCAGAAGCTCCAATTAACCTTAATTGAATTCTGCCTTAGCAATATCCAGAATTTTAATTGACTGGGAAGGTGATCATAAATCTCTGTTCAAAATACGGCTTGGCCATTAGCAATTCCCAGAATTGCCCGGCAAAGTGTCGTAGAGAAGGACTTGCCTATTCTGCAGGTGAGGCTGCCTCTAGACCATAAAACAAACATTCAGAAGCGAAAATCCCGGTAGGAAAAACCAGTCCGGCGAGTAGTCGTTTTCTTCAGCATTGATAGCTATGAATAAGAACCAGTGACTCCTGCAACCAACGTACCCATGTACATACTGTCCCCAGCATCCTTAAAGATTGTTTATTCCATCTGGCCTTCCTCTGCTCTTGCATTTGGCGTTAATGCTGGGTGTTTCGCTTCCACTTTAAACGTAATCACTTCCCTGCTTCTCTGGTGCTTACACGCTTGTCTGTCACATATTCTGCTTGTTCACTTTTAGGTCAGGTTACTTTCAATCTGGCTGATGTTCAGCTCTTCTGGAGATCTGGCGTTTGCGAATAAAACTCTGTGAGGTCGCTGCGCTCGCGGTATTGAATAACACTGGCTTTCAAGTGCCTAATTCCTTTTTAAAATCCACCCTTGATCACGTTGCATTAGCCCAAACCTTTGGGCTTAGAGAGATCTCACAAACATCTCATCCCTCAGCCATCGAAAGATGCCTACCAGCCATCCCACACTGCTGTGACATGTGGAAAGGAGCTACTTTGCCACTGCTAAGTACACGTTTCGTGACCCTGAACTGACAGTCCAACCGCAGAGGGACAAAAGAGATGACTGAACCCACCCCCCGAACTTCTGACAGGACAGTCATCTGGCAAGGGTGGAGGGCCTTGATCTTTGGTGGATACAGATACAGCCTGGGCAAGGACTCTCGTGTCTCTGTCTCGGGTTTCCTAAACAAAAATACGACAAGCATCGTTTTGTGCTATGCAAGCCTGCTACGTGGCAAACACATCTAACACAACGTATATGCTCTACAGTCGAATTGTGTATGCACAGTGGCCATTTGCGGATGCCTGGGAAGAGAAGGAGACCTCATCTGTTTCCCACATTAACCCACACAGGGCAAGAGTTACGCTCGGAAAAAAAAGTGCCTTGTGTACGTATCTTTATGGATACACTAGCACAACAGCATTTTTCCTGAAAAAGAGGCAGAGAGCTTCTCTGTGTCCACAGGGTTCTGTGCTACCACTTGCAAACTCAACACATGCTGGAGGTCCCACAAAAAGGGCACACGTAACCCCTCTCCTTGCACCTGCACCGGGCTCTCCCGGCCCAGCACGGAGGCACAGCCAGAGCTCAGCCCGAGGCAAGGCGGTTTTAAAGAGGGCCGTGAGTTCAGTCTCATTTGAAGACCTGCCAAGTAGGTAGGTCTTGCAGGGCTCATGATCATCAAAGCACTTCATAGCATGGCCATTAACCCTCACAACATCCCTGGCCAGCAGGCAATTACTGCTATCTCTAATTTTGTGGACGAATGAGCTGATAGAGAGTGAATCTGGGGAGAAAGAGAGCAAACACAGACGCAAACACTCAGATATTCACACCTGCACATCAGAACCTGCCACATACTTCTAGTTCCCAGCAAGGTCAGCAGGTGGTAGAAGTCCTCAGCACCTGTTCAGTTAGAAGGGAATCGGAGGGCTTAATGACCTCCTTAGTGCTACGGTAATCAGAAGGACAAGCAAAAGCTCCCGAGGTCTTTTTCTTCACTGCGGAATATAAGTCCCATTTACTTTAATAGGAATGTATTTCATGCAGGAAAAAGATAGGACCTTCGCTTCTAGTTCTGCACGCAGGCAGCATCTCCTCTCTCCTCCTCTTCCACATCTTTTTCCTTTCTAGTGACTCACTACTGTTTCTGTAACCACAGATTGGATTTAGATAGGAATGGCTGATTAAAAGTTGTGAATTAGGGTGATTTTGCTGACTCGGTGAAACGGCTAGTAGAGGAGGCAGGGCAGCCGAGCGACCGAGCTGGAAAACACATTAGAGGGAAGTTAAGCTTGCAAGTAGATGTATCGAGCAAAGAGGCCAGTAAAGAAACAAGATGGTGATCATATTAAGAAGGTTTAATAGACTGAGAGAGCGAGACAGAAAGAAAAATCAGGCATCAGAACTAAAACCTGCTTCAAGATCAAAAGGGAGCAAAGAAGAGGCAGAAGGGAGCTAAGTGACTCAAGTCATCTCACCTAGGCGAGAAAGCTGTCCGGCCGCCCGGTTAGGACTCAGGCAGGGCTCAGGGAGAGGTGGAAGCAAAATGCCAACAGCCTGGAGAAAGGCAGTTTACAGACCGAAGGACAAGATGTTGTAAGGATGATCCAAAGGCCGAGCACATGGTATATATGCAGCACAGCAGCATTAGGACTTGTTAAAGCAAAGTTCACCTTGGGAAAAGCAGAACTGCTGCACCGATCGGTGAGCAAGAGACAGGAATGATTTTCAAGGCCTCCAAATTATTAGCTCACCTTACAGCAGAGGGCTTTCCCTTAAAGAAGGGTGATTTTGTAAACTGCTGGCAATAGTGACTCCACACGTCTTGCAAATATTTTCCAAATGAAATACAGTAGACACCTTCAAAGCGTTACAGCTACACACAGAAAGAGACTTCATTTGGAAATGCCATCATCACGTGCAAGTGCACAGGATTCAAGAACAAGAGAACAGAGCTACGCAAGACAGCTTGGATCTTTTATTACACACAGGAAGGTTAGGGCAGGATCCACCACAGCCGATTTGGAATTTATCACCTGCCTTTGTAGGGGATGCTTCCTACGCTGCCTGTAATGGAAGCCCAACCAGACATCTACTCAGTTAAGACAGCTCCAGAGAAAAGCTCACACATGCCCACAGATCTAAATTAAAACCCATTATAAAAGCAACAGCTCAGTTCAAAACCAAACAGATGTATAATGAAAATTAATAAATAATACTTGTCTCATACGGTATTTCTCATGATGGCACTGTCACAGTACCAGGCAACAGAAGCGACAAGATTTATTCCAATTTCTAAATGGGAAATTTGAGGCAAGGAGTGATTTGTCCTGTGCCACTTCCCAGGTCAGTAGCCAAGCTGAAATCGGACCCAAGAGATCTCGGCCAGCAGCACATGTCAGCCAGGAGCCACACCACCTCCCAGACGCTAAGGGAGATGCTCTGCAGTAGGTAATTAACCTCGCCGGTCCGCACTGAGCTTTAGTTTTCCCTTTCCAAACAAGAGGAGGGAAGACTCAAAATGGCCATGCAGTGGAAACCCCCCTCCCTTCAAAAGACTGAATTTGAGAGGGAAGAATTTGGCGCGCCATAGCAAGACCTTTATGTCAAGGCTGCACGTAACGGAGCCTAGTACACTGCAGTCAGGAGCAAGGATTTAACAGCCTGTATCCGAGGTGGCCGTATAAAACAGGTCATTACAGTGAAAGCTGAATGAGCTCTGGAAATGATCAAATGAGTTACAGTCCATACCTCGAGGATGCTCCAAACTGACAGTTTGGAAAGTGACTTTAACGGTGTCGGTAGCAGCGGAGGGTGACACTCATGACAGGTAGTTTGATGTTACATTGAGTGCTTGGCCCCAGAGCATCTGCAATTTCCCTACGTATTGATTTTATGGTGTTTTTCCACTTGTCTAAAGCCCGAGTGCCTTGTGAAGGACTCCGTCTTCTCTCCAGGGCTCACCAAGAGCAGGAGGAAAATGTGCCTTTGTCAAGACCACAGGATGGTGCTGCCAGCAGAGACCTCTGCTTGGGTACCCACCACCAGCCATCACCATCCCCTTCGCCCTCAGGAAGCCATCATTTAAGTCAGCCACAGGCAAAGAAGGCAGGCAACAAGCAGGCTGAGCGTGTCACTGCGGTGTGCCCAAGGAGCAGAGAAGCCCTCAAGGGGTCAAGCCCTCCCCAAGCTTGGCGCCACCACAACTGCACTGCCCAGTGCCTGAGCTCCTGAGCTTGGAGGGGCTGCAAAAGCCCCCTCCCAGGCTGAAGTGATGGGCTTCTACATCTAGGAGCAACCTGGGGACCAAGAAGTAGTCTGCGGCAGGCACAGTACCTGCACACATCAGATACCCTGATTGCATTTCATCCCAAACCCAGGGAAGCGGCAACTGAGCCGGCGGTCTGCCAGGCAGCTCCACAGCCGACTGGCACTGTCAGCCCACTCATCCCCGTCCCTGCTGGCTGCGAGCTCAGGTCCCAGTGGGAGCTCCCACTTCAGAAGAATAACTGATTTTGAGGCCTTTTCCCATGTTAGCTCAGCGACCGGTTTCTGCAGCCGGGGAGGGGACAGCGGGAAAAGCAGGCTGCCCCAGTGCCTGCCTCCTCCACCGCTACGGGGGTGCCACCGCAGTGGGTCGGGGTGCCCATGGCGGGGACCAGGCATCACACCAGTGGTGGCAGGAGGGAGGGCAGCAATAAAACAGTGCAGCCTGGGAGAGTTAAGCCACTTTTCTGACTTTAACACTCTACAAAGGCAGCCTACGAAGGAAAAGCAATTTTCCAGTTGTGTTCCTTTGTGCTGCGTAAAAGGGTGCCAAGGATGTTCTCCAGCCTCTTTCAAACCTGCTGATTTCTCCCCGGTGCTTCGATGTATTTTTGCCTACCCCATTTTTCTTAGAAGGCTTTATGGAAAAGCGGCAGAGGGGAAGGATTATCATTTTAGCTACTCCTACTGAAAACCGAGTGGTTGTTGCTAAGATCATGTAGTGTATATCGGGTGTTTTGTGGATTTTCCTCACCCCTTCCCTAACTCCCAGAGACACGCTGTCTCTGCACACCCCGGCCACTCCTTTGAGAACCGAGACGTTGCTGTTGCCTCCAGGGAAATACAGTGAAGAACAAACACCATACCCCTGGTATTTCTGATTTTACAAAGACAGAGGGACATTGGCAAGCTTTTTTCATGTATCACAAGGGAGCAGAAAGGATTAAAAACATGGACCTGTTTTCTCCTCCTGATACTTTTAAGAGCCTCTCAGCCCTTGAACCTATTTCTGCGCAGGACAAGCCAAGGCACTCACAGGCAGCCCAAACTGACACATATTAAAAGACATCGTGGAGGTACAGGCCCATTAGATTTGGGGTTCTTCAGCCTGGACAAAAGAAGGCTCCAGGAAGACCTTATAGCAGCCTTCCAGTACCTAAAGGGGGGGCTACAAGAAAGCTGAAGAGGGAATTTTTACAAGGGCACATAGTGATAGGACAAGGGGCAATGGTTTAAACTGGAGGAGGGTAGATTTAGATTAGATATCAGGAAGAAATTTTTCACTCTGAGGGTGGTGAGGCACTGGAACAGATTACCCAGGGAAGCCGTGGATGCCCCATCCCTGGAGGTGCCCGAGGCCAGGCTGGATGGGGCTTTGAGCAGCCTGGTCTGGTGGGAGGTGTCCCTGCCCAGGGCAGGGGGTTGGAACGAGGTGATCTTTAAGGTCTCTT
>VXBH01008057.1:1017855-1029173 GCA_013400035.1 Rynchops niger
AGAATAATAATAAAATAATAAAAATTGAAAGCAAGGCTGAGTTGACAGGACATTTCTGATTGCCAGAGGGGCTGCCAAGCGCTGGCTGAAGCCCACCAAGGTGTGGAAGGAGGCGCTGGCAGATCCCATCCTTGTCAATATACCTGCAACAGGTACCTCTGGAGCTGCTGCAGTGCCAAAACGCTTGGTGGCAACCCTGGCCTTCGCCTCCCAGAGAGGGTGATGAGACCTTTGTCCCCACGATTGCAGTTATCAAAGCCGATTTTCTGGAGGGAGAAGCCTAGGATAACTTGATCAGCTGCCGCAGAGTGATGAGAACCTGCACGTTTCTCATTGCTGCCATTAAAAAGCCACGTCCCCCTCCACCCCGCAGCCACTCGAGTCTTCCCGAGTGCTCGCCTTGAAGCCTGGCGTGCAAACAGCCTTAAGCCCCACAGCTTTTCTCGCATTGGAAGAAGTATTTCTCTGACAGCAGGGGCATATATATTTGGGACTAAGCAGAGGGGCTCGGTGGTGAGCCGGGTAACAGGCAGCAGTGCTCGGCGGGACGCGAGGGAGCACTCGAGCTCTCAGCATCGCAATTAGCCCGAACACGGAGAAGGGCTCTGCCCTACCTCCTCCGCGAGGATTTCCCCCCTGAGGCTGACGAGCCAGTGACGGAGGAACAAGGAACAGATCCCATTTCTGCCCTAGGCGCCCCTCACGCAGCAGTGAAGGGCCAGGAGCGGAGAGCGCAGGTTCCCAACGCCGGAGGCAGGGCTGGGATGAGGACGGCATGCCCGCTGCCCACCTGGAAGCCCACGGCCTTCAAACCACGGCCAACGTGGTGGGCACCAAAAGAAGAAATACAGGTGGCAACACAGCAGATGCCCAGTTTGTCACCAACGCAAGGAGGTGCTCGTACACATGCTATAACCTCTTAGCATTCGGGGGAATGAAAGGGGATAAGTTCGCAGCCGTAGAAGAAAGACAGCGAGAACCTGGGTGGGTGGCGGGGGGTGTGTCAGTGCAAGGAGAAAAACCTCTAAAAAGAAGAGGCAGACAAGTCAAAAGAGAAAGAAACAAGCTAAGGGACAGGAACGGCAGTGCTTCTGAGGACAGGCATGGCTGCTCTTGTGGCAGGGCGAAATAAAGCAGAAGATACTGCAGCGATCATAAGGGGAATCGATAAAATATATATACCTCGCTATCTCTGACGTCTCTGCAAACAGGCCGGTGAGCACCCCTGGGGGGGACACAGGTGCCAGGGCTGCTGCTGGCACATTTCTCTGCAGTTCAGGGAGAAGCCCATCCTCTTTCCAGGGTGATCCCCGCACTAGACAAAGGCATCCCACGCACACTGGGGAGGAGCTGACCTGTGGGACTCATCTCAAAGCAACCCAACGGCTGGGCAGGAGTCCGAAAACCCATAAAATTGAAACTGCAGCAAATGCTATTTGAAAAACAAATAGCCCTGGGGTCCCAGCACCTGCCAGCCCATCACTCAGATGCCCCAGCACCCCCGGACCCACAGTTACGGCAACGCCAGCTCTCCCTGCAAGCGGCCTCAGCAGGGCACTGCCACGTCGCCAGAGCAGAGACATGCAGCACACGGACACTGAATAAGTGCTATTGCAAGTAAAAGGCGCCGTCACCCAAAATCATCACCTCATATTTGATTATTATAAATATATACCTTTTTTTTTTAATTTTTTTTTTTTTTAATTAAAAATAAGCTGCTAGGGAGTTGACCATCTATCTCAGTAGAAGGTGCCGAAGGACTTGGGCAGAATTTGCTGGAAAAGGCACAGCGCTTATTAACCAAGGTGTTTTGGAAGAGCCCCCGCTCCGCCGCGTGCCTACGCGTGCAGCTGGCAGCGGGCCCAGCTGTGCCGAGCTCCCCAGCCCAGCTCCGGCCCCCACACCACGCAACTAAAGCCACGCAGGGCTCATGCTCACATGCTGAAAGCTACAAAAACCGCGTACAAAACTCATCCCATGCCCTGAAGCCGTCAGACACGCGAGCTTGTGATTTTTCCCTTTCAAACGGCCTCGGGCTATGTTTATTTTTCAGTCAAACCCCACTGCTTTCCAGGCAAGGAAACACGTGCAGAGCCTGCCTGAGTTTTCCCAGGCAGGGCCAGCCCTGCCCTTTGCCTCACACCTCACCTGGAGATGCAGCGGCATTTCATTCATCCTGCGTGTCTCAGAAACCAGAAACGGAGCTGGCCTTCGTGTTCGCTCTCAGCCATTTAAATTACGATGACAGCACGGGTGGTTAAGGTTTCCTTCAGTAGGGGAGAGGCCATTGCAACTTAGAGCGGTGTTGTTTCATGAGCACATGCTGTTTCATGAGCACGACGAAACAGCAATTTCCTACGTTTACCACCAGAAAAGTCAATAACGCAACTGCAGAAGGTCTGGGGACGATGTGAAGTCGGCTGTGCCTACCACCAACACCCACAGGGTTTCGGTCTGTGGTGGCGAGTGGGTTTTTCTTCCTGCATGCGTCTGCCCCAAACTGTAGGAAGAGTAAGTGCTCCCAGGAGTGCTAAATCCTGACCTCAGGGCAGGATGCTGCCCTTTGGCAGTGCCCTAAACCCCCCCCGAGCTGGAACGAAAAATCAGACCTTTGCTTCGCTGGACTTCGGATCTTCAATGGCACCGCAGGAGGGATGCTCGGTTTGGTCACGGACGCAAAACAGGCGGCCTTTCCCCTCCAGGATGCATGGTCAAGCCTCGCTGGAGTCACTAATGATCAACCACCCCGGCTTTGCTGCACTCGCAGGTGTGTTTTTCAGTCTGCAGGTTTGCTCTGTGCCACCCCGCTGCAGGACCAGGTCACCAGGCTGCCTCCAAGTCACCCTCCAGTGCTCCCCCTCCACAAGCTTCAGTGCCCAGGGCTTGTTGTCCACCTCAGGGGGAATTTCCTGCTGTCCTGGACCCGGCTCAGTGGAGGAGAAACAGATTTACCCTTGAACAAGGTCCTATTTTCTCGAGGTGAAGGGGTTTTCACAGGGCAGTCTCTGCTCCCATGCAAAGGGCAAGTTGTTCAAAACTGCCCCTTGTCTGTCCAACATAGAGAAATCCTGAAATCACCCCAAAAGTCTTGGGGTTTGGATTTTTTTTTATTTTAAATACCACATTCTTGGATGTAGTGCGTGACTCTCTCCCTGCCCTCACCTTGTCAGCCACCGAGTGCGTCGCTCCTTCATATGGAGAAGCCGGGGCTGAAACGTCACATAAAGACACACCTTCGGCAGGAGCTCAGGAGGGTCCCGGGCAACTCACCAAGGAGTCAAGAGATAATAAAGCCAGTATCGTTTCAGATTATTTGCCACCTCAGAGCACCTCTCTGGCTCCAGCCAGCTCCCCAAGCCCCACGCTGCCCGCTCCGTGCCTTACCCCCAGGAGACAGAGGTGGCATCAGCTCTGAAAGCCAGATCTGAGCTGTGGCAACACACCAAACCCCAGGGCAGAAAAGCACCGAAACAAGCAGGCTGAAGAGAAACGCGGGGAGGCTGAGGTACAGCAATGTAGGGACTCAGCGTTTCCCCCGAAGGCAGCCGCGCCAGGCAGAGCGATGCTTTCACGCTGCAGGGATCAGCGTCCGACCGTGCCTTTCTCTGAAAATTGTCTTCAGGACTTAGAGCTACTGGAAGTCTATTACTGAGAGCCTACATCAATCCCCCAATATCCCTGGGATACAGAGGGAACATTAGAATTTCTTTCAAAGAAAGAAACAAGCATGTAACGAATTCAGAAAGCCCAGCTGCTCTCTGAGGAAAACAACAGCAGTTTCACCCCAACTCCAGCAC
Source organism: Rynchops niger (assembly GCA_013400035.1). Lineage (NCBI taxonomy): Eukaryota > Metazoa > Chordata > Aves > Charadriiformes > Laridae > Rynchops > Rynchops niger. The sequence continues at coordinate 1,021,653 of VXBH01008057.1, forward strand.
GTACCTGTAGAGGCAACAGTACCTTTCTACATCTTGTAAAGCCGCCCTGGAAGGACAAAACCTATTCATAATTAAATCTACGTTTGATGCATTACAAGTAGGCAACTCACAGAGGAATTTGCTATCAAACACATAGAACATTTTTGTTCATTCCAGGCGCAGCCCGGGTGGCACTTGCCATGACTTGTTTGCGTTACCTTGGCAGAGCCACCCCTCTGGCACACAGCTGGGAGAGGAGACGGCCCAGCTGGCCGCTTGGGAAGCTGCCGGCTACCAACCAGGTAGCCTTCAGGGCTGGGGATTAGCAAAATTTCAGGCTTTGCCAGCTCGCCTGCCCGGCCCAGGGCAGCGGGGCCAGGGGATGCTCAGCTACGTGCCCAGGGGTCTGCAGAAGGAGCACGAAGCCCAAAACCCCAAACGACGCCCAAAACCCCAACCGACGCCCAAAAGGGAGCCTCCACTTCAGTGCATTCAGCAGCGCCAAGAGTTTCCCAGGCCAAATTTCAGGCTTCCCCGCTCCTGCTAAGGGCAGTCAGAGCTGAGCAAAGCCTCCGTGATGGGGACACCCAGGGCGCCTGGAGGGGCGGAGGGCAATGCACCCCCAGAGCCCCGCCAGATGGGTTACGAAAGCCATCAGATAGTGACACTGGTATATGGGGACGCTTGCACAACTGGCAGGGCTGGTGACACAGGGATGGCAGCCAGGGCTGGATGCCGGCCGGGTGGTGGGGGCTGCCCACAGCCCTGCCTCCGGAGCAGCCCAACCACCGTGCTGCCGCCGAGCACACCCCCGGGGGGGTGAAAAGTCCAGCCCCGGGCTCAGCTACCGGCTCCACTGCCCTGGCCCCTCTTCAATTACAAATTTACTGGCTGGAAACCGATGACTGGCAAGTTTATTTACCGAGACGTCAAAGTACTGTGAAACTAGGGTAATAGAGCATGAAAAAGAGAGGTTGCATTTACTTCCTAAGATGAACACCATTTTACCTGAGGAGCGCAGTGCCCAGCCAAGGATCCTCAGCATCACCACGTCAAAGACAACAGCTCTCCATCAGTAGCCATCACTCAGCTTTCCCAAGAGGGGCCCAGACAGCAGCAACGTAGCTTAGTACGTAAATATCCTGTGCGTGATTTGCAAAGCAGCTTCCACAAGAGAGTTATTCAGCTCGGAAAACTCTGGGACTCTGATTTATAGCTGTTTAGATCAGGCAGGGTAGAAGTATTGTGCCCCTACCACTGGAAAAACATCTGAGCCTGCCCCAGTGGGACCGGGAACAGGATGCTGGATGATCTCAAGGGCTTCGACAGTCAGGTGGTAAGAAGGTTAGGTCCCCAGGTGGTCCCTATTACACTTCACCTCTCAAGTCTGCTAACGAGCACCACACATGCCGAGACACCCAGTGCCCGGGTTTGCTGCAGGGATCTCACCTTCAAAGCCAGGCAGATATTTTCCACCCCAGATCACAGCTGGCCCATGCATAAAGGCAGGAGAATGGGAAGTTCATTCACCGCTCCTTAGCAACGCCAGGATGAGGTTTTATAACAAAATAATTCAAAATTATACAAAACCAGAGTTAAAGATCTCTGACACGGCCCTTCTCTCTCTTGCCCTCTCCTCCCAGCTCAGGCTCATCATCCCATCAAGCTGGAATTTCAGTTCCTGATTGGAGGTTGTTTTCTTGGTGCAGGAATCAAATACAACATGTTGCATCCTGCTGAAAGGGGGAGGAAGAGTAGATCCCAGCCAGACCTCGAGGAGGGGAGAGGGAGTCGGAGTCAGTCCTCTACACAGCCTGTCCCCAAAAACCGTGCTTCCTCCGACACAATGGAAGACGCTAAGCCAATCTGAGGTCACGCTCCTCCTCAGAGAGATCTATTTGTGCCTTGAAGGGGAAGGAAAAATGATGCTCACACCAGGAAGATTCTGGGTATCCTGGTCTAAGATACCCTCACCCCCCAAAACAGTCACTGGGAAGGAGGCTGAATCTTCTGCCCCTCGGAGCGTGTGGCAAAGAGCAGTGTTTGCAGACCACGTCTGATGGGCAGCAGGGATGGCCCCAGCACCAGCTGCAATGAAGGGTGCTAAGGGGCAGCCTCAGCCCCGCTCCTCCTGCCTCTAAACGCCTGTGTGCTGGGAAGGGCATCACCACCAGGAGCTCCAGAGGATCAGCGCCTCCGCTGATTTGGGCTCTGGAGAAGCATCGGTCAACACTGTGCAAACCCCAGGCTTCTCACGGTGCTCTCGGTAGAGGCAGATGAACCACTCCTGCATCACTAAGGGCTCCAGTACCCACCAGGGGGACACGGCAGCCCTGAAAGACCTTGCAGAGCCTGACCTTTCTGGAATCCTCTCAAAATCGCATTACCGCTGTTCAGGAGCTACCACCAAAACGCTGATGGTCACATTGGTGTCCTAAATGGACAATGTGCCCGTTTCTGTCTCTCAGAAGACAGACTAAGGGTTGAATGGAACTATTTTCCTCGCTGTGCTAAATGGAAATGAATTATCCTCCCCTTCCTCCGTGGCAGCACAAGTGGCTGCAGTGGCTCTAAGGAGAGCTATTCACGCACCAATTCCCTTCAATGTCACTAAGCATTATAAAAGGACATTAAAACGGCTTTGCCCCAAGAAGCTAGGTATCAGGCCTTTGGAGCATAAGTAATTATTCCAAAAATTATTAAGTTTCAGAGAGTTACTGAGCAAGTCAAGCCAAAGGCTGGCTGCCGCCTGTGGAAGTCTTGGAAATTTTGATTCAACAGGCAGACACCTCTTAGACAGACACCTACTTCTAAATACAAAGTACTCTATTTAATCATCCACGCTGCAGAGTATATTCATATCTGAGATGAAGTGGCATGCGTGTTTATTTAACGAGATGTCAGAAGTGTCACTATCGTTCCCTCTCTCCTCCTTAGCTGCGCGGAAGACTTCACCATCTGCTGCCCCAGACTTACTGCTACTCATTTCTCAGGGAGACAGATATCGGGTGAAAGTGGCAAAGCTCCACTTCCCCAAACGCTTTAGTCACCGAAACGCTTGAGGAATCGCAGCTGAGTGCTTTGGAAAGCTCTCTCAGCTATCTATGGCAACGCCGCCGCCTTTAAACATCCGTCCTCCACCCTGCTGCCGCCTCAGATGAACCTGTTCTGGGTCAGCCCCCCCCAAACCCACCGAGGTGCCCACGCCTGCCACCGAGTCGTGGCTCCCAGCTTCTTCCCAGGTGCCCAAAACAGACTTGAGGCAGGGAGGGGAGGGGGGATGCCCCACAGCAAAGTGATGGTGGGGAGACAAAGGGCTCCTGGCGATGCGGCAGGGCCAAGGGGCATCCCGGGGGTGCCAAGGCATCCCGCAGGAAAGCCACCACCAGCCCCCTCCCCAGGCGACGGCTTCGCTCGTGGGAGGAATGAGAAGGTGCTGGGACGCGGACGCACCCTGCAGTTAGAAACCACCGCGCTCGCAGCCATCCGCATTGCGCAGGGGCAAACTGCCACGGGTTTTTTCCTGGTTCGTCCAGTGGGATACTGTTCATCTCTCCCCGCCCTCCCCAGGATCAGAGTTTCCTTTCAGATCACGCTTTTTCAAGCTGAAAACGCCGGCAGCAGTGTTTGGGCAGCAGCGCCAAACGCAGCACAAGCGCTTTTCCTGACGCAGGGATGACCGGTTGGAAGGAGCTGCCTGACCATCATTATCCTCATCTCATTATTAATCCCAAGGAAGTGGCCTTTGTGGCAATCACTGGTTTTACTACAAGCTGGAAAAACATTAGTCATATGCATATTTTTAATAAGTACCGTAGTTCTGTTGCACCTGGGATTTACCCGGCATTGTAAAAGGGTTGACATCCTGTCCACTCACCAGGATGTTTGAAGCACCAGCATCTCCAGGGTAAGAATAGGTCAGAAAGTTCAGAAAAAAAGCGTTTCTCGCAGTCTGTGCAGACTCTGGCCTGGACCCTTCCCTCCCCTTGCTCACGGGGAAGAGGAAACACCATCTAGATGGGCATGGGATAGCCGAGATGGCATTCCAAAGAAACTTCTCTCTTTTCTCGAAGTCACACGTACCTCAAATTAACTGCACTTTTTGTCTATTTTCAGCAGAATCTTATTTTCCATGGCAGGCTATTAGGACTTTTGAATCACCCCGAGAGGCGCCAAGCAAGCGGTGATTCATGGTTTTGGAGCTGAATCACCATTCTTCCCAAATCTCGGGGAACAAAGCGGTAGGTGCGGGAAAACAGCGTCACGCATGGCCGGTCACTTTTGTTTCTTCCAAAAACACCTTTGTTATTGTCACACCGGCTCGGTCACACACTTGGCTTAAAAAAGCCAACACCCAGGAGAGCAGAGCAAAGCACATTCAGTACAGCGGGGAGCAGGAAACCTTCTCCCCCTCCTCCTCCCCGCAGATCACGAGGAGATGGTTTGGCCTGAACCCAGCTACTCCAGTCATCAGAGTAATAAACTGTATAATAAACATATCATACCACCCCGTCATTAATTACTTAACGACCGCTGAGCACTCTGGGCGGTGAGCAGCTCCCTACCCCTTAAGGCCACCGCTGTCATACATATCTTTGCCAAACCCCACCAGAATTTGGGGGCCATTAGGCTAGCTCGTGGATTGCTTGGACCACCAACCACGCTTCCCTTCCAGAAATCTTCCAGAAAGGGTGGGGGGAAGCTGGTCACAGACGATCACACACAGCAGGCGTGGAAATAAACTCTTAGTCATGAGTTTGCCCTCCTGATAAGGGTGCCCAGGCTTGAGGGCAGACAAGCCCAGCCTGGTTAGCAAGGAGCCTGGGCTGGCAGTTTTGGCTTGGCTTGGTGCCGGGAGACCTGCGAGGAACGGTCGGTGTGTCCGAAAGCAGAGAAAGCCGAGCTCCAGCCCTTCCTCCGCGGCCCTCCGGCCGCCTCTCCCCTCCGCTCCCAGCGCCGGCACATGCGGGCAGGCAGCACGGCTGCTTCATCTTAACTGAAAACAAAACAAAACTGAAAAAGTTAGCAGGGTACTAATTACCTACCTTAAATCCTTAATTATTTTTCTCGCTCTTTCGTTATCTTCATTTAAAACAATTTAGGTATCAAACATTTTGTTTAGGAAGGGGTAGATGAGCCCACCCACAGCCACATTTAAGTGTTTAAGGACCTCACTCTAGGACCCACCTTTGAAACCGCAGCAGCTCTATGCATGTTCCAACTGACTCTCTTTTTTAATAGAAAAGCAGCGTAGAGAGGAAAAAAAACCTGTCAGTAGAGGGCTTGTGAGACTACCACCATCTACGCTTTGACAGTCAAAAAGGGAATGAGGAACAAAGACAGATGGATGAAATTACAGACGGGAATAATAGATTAGCCTAAACCTTCAGGGATGAAATCAGGGTGGCTCAGAACGCAGATCATTCAGAGCCGAGAGGGTTCAAAGCATCAAAATGGTACAAGGCATCAAAAACAGGTCTAGAAATGAGAGGGAGACACAGAAATCTCTGAAACGGGGAAGAAAGCAAGTAGAGGATGGGCAGAAAGAAAACTCTGGAAACTGTCCCAAACCATGTCTGAACCCCTAGCAAGTACCTTCCAAATCCCAGGCAAGAATCACAGAATGGTTTAGGTTGGAAGGGACCTTAAAGACCATCTAGTTCCACCCCCCTGCCCTGGGCAGGGACACCTCCCACTAGACCAGGCTGCTCAAAGCCCCATCCAGCCTGGCCTTGGGCACCTCCAGGGATGGGGCATCCACGGCTTCCCTGGGCAACCTGTTCCAGTGCCTCACCACCCTCACAGTAAAGAATTTCTTCCTGATATCTAGTCTAAATCTACCCTCCTCCAGTTTAAAACCGTTACACCTCGTCCTTTCATTACACTCCCTGATAAAGTGTCCCCCTGCGCTGGGGAAAGCAGGGCAGGCTGTTCTGCTTAGGAAAGATAAGCGCCTCTGTTGTCCTACGAAGTCAGAGCTCTCATCACATCAGAGCACCAACCCACCAGAAAAGGGGAGTCCCACCTTTCTGATGACACCCGGCATTCGCTTCCAGCCCCTGGAGGGCCAGTTTAGTCCCCAGAGAGGTGAAAACTCCCCGTGGGTATGTGCCTGCAACAAAAAATCAGCCACAGGCTTCTGGGAGCGCTGAGGGGTTGTGAAATCTCCTCCGCTGGCAGCTTAGAAAGAGGTTGCACATCACCTGTACAGACAAGATATTCATCCTGATGGCGTAAAGAGAAAGAGCAAAGTTAGGATCCTGTCCAAAACTTGACTTCTGCTCGGCGGTGAAGCCCGGCCTCTGTTTCTCCTAACCTGAGACAACTCCTCTCTCAGGTATCTTGGCTGGAGTTAGATTAGACATGAGGAAGAAATTTTTCACTCTGAGGGTGGTGAGGCACTGGAACAGGTTGCCCAGAGAAGCTGTGGATGCCCCATCCCTGGAGGTGCCCAAGGCCAGGCTGGATGGGGCTTTGAGCAGCCTGGTCTAGTGGGAGGTGTCCCTGCCCATGGCAAAGGGGTTGGAACGAGGTGATCTTTAAGGTCCCCTCCAACCCGAACCATTCCGTGACTCTCTCTCACCTCTTGCCTCCGGAGGTCGTCTGAGCGGGCAGCGAGCTGGGAAAAAACGGTGGTACTGAAACACTAAAGCGCAGGGAGGGGCTGTCACGCCCCACTCCCAGTCCTGGGGAGGGAAACCACAGGAGGTGTTAAGGAGAGCCGGGTCTAACACTGCGCTGCCGGCCTGGCCTAGCTCCTGTACCAGCATCTCTCACAGAAGGCGACTTCTGTATTTTGTCAAACACATGAAATCATAGAAACACAGGACACCAGGCTGGAAGGGACCTCACGGGATCATCTGGTCCAACCTTTCTTGGCAAAAGCATGGTCTAGAAAAGATGGCCCGGCACCCTGTCCAGCTGAATTGGAAGTGTCCGATGTTGGAGAATCCACCACTTCCCAGGGGAGATTATTCCAGGGGCTGATTGTTCTCATTGTGAAAAATTTTCCTCTTGAGATCAAAACCTCCCCAGGAGTGACTCGTACCCGTCACCCCTCGTGACTCCTCGTAAAAAGGGATTCTGCGTCTTGTTCGTAGCCCCCCTTTAAACACTAGGACGCGGTGGCAAGGTCTCCCCCGAGCCCTCTTTCATCAAGGGGGAACAAACCCACTTCTCTCAGCCCGTCCTCCTACAGCACACGCTTCCCGCATCATCTTGGTGGCCCTTCCCTGGACCCTCTCCAGCCCATCCACGGCTTTTTTTACACAGCGGGGACCCAAAGCGAACACGTTGCTCCAGGTGAGGCCTGAGAAGGGCTGAGCGCAGTGGGAGGATGGCAACTTTCTCTCTGCCGGCCGCGCCCCCGGCGATGCCCCTCTGAAACACGCAACGCTTCGGGAAAAGTCCCGTTTTCACAAGGAAAACGCGTGTTCTGACCCCTCCTGACCGGCCACGGCCGCCGCCGGGACCCCCCAGCCCCCCGCGGCGGGGGCGAGACCTCCTTCGAAGGGGTCGCCCCCCGTCACACCCCGCCCCCGA
>VXBH01008057.1:1029577-1057200 GCA_013400035.1 Rynchops niger
TACCGGCGGGAATAGGGGGGTGCGGGGAGGGTAATCCATGAGGTATCCTGCGGGCGGCGTCGGAGCCGGGAGGTTCCGGGAGCGCCGGCACCGGTTAACCGGGGCGGAACCCATCGTCGAACGGTTCGGGGTGGAAGGGACTTCACGCGTCGTCTCGCCCCATCCACCCCCCCCAGCCTCGGGGGGCTCGGCCCCCCATCACCCCCTAGCAGCACCTGCCGCCTTTTCGTACCCTGAAAACGGACCGGAACTGTTAATTTTAAGCCTGAAAAGGGTGAGCGAGTGACACCCAGTGACAACGTGCCCGGCGCTGCCAGGCCGCCCGCAGAGGGGTTTGGGCCAGGGCTGGGTGACAGGCCTCACCCTGCGCCCAAACACGGGCTGGCTGCTCGGAATCAACCCAAATTCTCCCGGGGAGACTCTCCCGGTGCCGGAGTGGGTCAGCGTCGTTATCGCCCTGCTGGAAGCACGCTGTCGGCGAGCGGAACCCTTCCCTTCTCCGCCAGCATTGCCTGCTGCGTGGGGCGTACGTGACTCGCAGCGGTGTGGGGGTTTTTTCCAGTACAACCAGTGCGCGGGGAAAGCCCGTCTTGGCCTCAGGCAGGTGGTGCTGAGGCATCGGGTCCCTGCTTGCCTGTACCATTCGGTATCGACTGTTACGCCCCGGTCTTCGTTCCCAAAATGAGACTTGGAAAGCATTCAGGGTCCTGCGTGTCCTTGGATGCACGCTCTGCCTGGGGTCCCCGTGAGGACAGCACCTCGGCGTGCTCCACGCTCCCTCCCCGCTGCCCCGCAGCGAGGCTCGGAGCCGTGACGCAGCCTCCGTGGTTTGGATTCAGTTCAAAGCCCCATCTGGCGACTTGCCTCCGACCGGGGCTAAAACTGCACGCTGGGGCAGAGGCTCACCGTGAAAGCTGGGGCTGCGGCCACCTTTGCTCCAGGCTGCTGCTGGCGGGAGAGGTCATCTGTCCAACACCCCCCATGCAATATCTGGGGCTGTGTTTCTCACCTGGCGTGCGGGAGACCCACCTTTCCCTACCGTTCGCAGCTAGGGTGGGGGTGAAGTGTGTTTATTCCCTGTTACGGGAAGGGTCTGCGAGCCAGGCTGGGGCAGGGTGCTTCCACTTCTCCTGTTGAAGCCGGGCCAGGATGAAGAGCAGGATTGAAGCTTCACGGAGCTACAGGGAAGAGGAGCATATGTGCCTGCGAGCTGGCAGAGTCCCGCTCACGATTAGAGCGCTCATGAGGAAAAGGCTTTCCAGAGCTGGTGCCAAGTGCTGATTCTGTGTGTCACTCGGGGCACAATTGGAGGCTCCCTCCTCCTTCTGGTGTTTCCCGTTGACTAGGCAGCACCTCCCTTGCTGTGATGAGCTTTCCAAACCCCATTATGAGGGTCCCGACTGGCCTGAGTCTTAAATCTGGTCAAAATCAGGACTCTTAACTCCAAGCAGCAGCAAGCACTGCTTTGAATGTGGGTGGCCTGGGGCTGCAATCCCAGGGCTGGCCCAAACAAGGCTGGACGTGTAGTACGATACCCCGTAGCATAGGATTTGTCACATGGGGATGGCATCTGCCAAGTCTCCCCTAGAACGGGGGTTGCAGGGAGGGCATCTCCGGCTACTGCCGGCCTCCTCGGCCGTGGAGGCTGCTGCAGCTACAGAGCAGGCTGCAGGCGTGGTGGGGCCATATCCCTGCGGTGAACAATCCCTGCTCCTGGCCAAAAGCAGTGCTGGGAGGAGGTGGGAGAGGGAAGGAAGGGAAAGCAGAATGCTGTCCACCCTACCCAAAAGGGAAGGGCCTTGGCTCTGGCACCCCTCTGCAGCCCCCCTGCATGCTGTGCCCCTCATCTTTGAAGCAAAGTCCTTAAAATAAAGTCCATGACTGCTTGTTGACCGAGATCCTAGAAGTTCATCTCTTCTGTGCTAGGGCTGGATGACACAGGAAGCCTTGAACTTTGCACCCTCTTCTGAAGCTTAATGAACACTTTAAATCCTTGCCCTGCCCTTACGGTGCTGAGGCACCACCCTTGCTGAGAGGAAGGCTTTTTTTATTATTATTTAAAACCCCTTGAATAGTAATTGCTGTGCTGGCATCCCCTGTTGCAACATCGCCCCAAGAGAATTGTGTCCATGTTCACCACCCACCGCTAAAGTGCAAGCTCAGGAGTCCACGGGTTCCTCTGCGTACGCCAGCACCGCGGCGTCACAGCGCCAGCAGCAGACATTGTCCCAGCGAGTCACAGGTCATTTAACCGGGACTGTAAGGATCTCGGAATGGTGACCTTGTACTCGCCTCGCTGCCAGGGGCACGTTAAGCGTTGCAAAAGTAACAAATGGATTTGGTGTTGGCAGTTTCAGTGGTCAGGCTGCTGGCCTGGCCCCTGTTCTGCAGAACGGTTCAGTCTCTGCTGTGATGGTTTCAGCGCTTTGGGGACAAAGAACTCGAGCGGTTCATCAGTCATCCCAAGCTGGAGTTTTCCTGCAGGAGTGCCCCTGCAGCCGAGGGCTCACAAGCCACCTACAGCAGGCCTGGAAGCGTTTGATTTACAGCCCAGGCCCTCTTTCACCCAACCTCCCCTGGGCTCTCAAAAGACGACAGGAGCTCTTTTTCCTTCCTGAAACCTTCCTGACTTCAAAAGCTGTGGGAGCTGGGCTGTAGCACATCCTGCATGGGTTAGACTGTGCCTGAGCCCCCATTAAGAGACGGATACCCCATGACCCCAGGGATGCGGAGATTCAGATAATGCTCTGGCTTTGTTTGCAGCTTGGCAGGTGCGTGACTGAACTTAAACTTCATCCTGCTGTAACCGATGTAAGCTGCTCGCAGCTTTAGGGTAGACTTTTGGCTACAGATGCATGGCACCTGGCTTGTCTCCGCTGCTGCCGTGTCCCTTTCAACATCTGATTTGGGTCCAGCAATGAGCAGCCTAGGCTCTTGCTAACACCTTCTCAGAGCAGAATAACACCCCGCTATTCCTTTGGAGGGCCCTGCGTGAGCTGTGTTCATCCACGGCGTGGCAGGGGCTGTGCAGAAGGCACAGCTTCCCACTGCCTGGCTGATGCTGTACCTGGAGGGAAGGGCAGGGACGTGGATTTGGGTCGGAGCTGTGTGGGATGCAGGGCTTGTGGCTGCTCTCAGCTGCCGACGGTATCCCTGAGGTAGCAGAAGGCACCGTGTACTTCTCTCCAGTTGCAGCACTGAAGTATGGGTTGTACCTACCCCAAAAATAGGTGAGGAGCTCCCTGTGGAGCCTTCATTAAAAGCTCTATTGATTTCTCTGGGTTTCTGCAGCTCTGGTGGCGTGCGAGCTGGAACTTGTGTAAGCAGCACAGAGCAGGCTCTCGCTCCTGCTCCCCATCCCCTCGCAGTGCTGTCGGGGTCCTGCTTAGGGATTTCACATTTGGGCCCGCTCCCCTCACCATTAAATGGCATTTCTCCCGCTTCAGCTGTACCTGGCTCCTTGACAAGAATTGTAAACTAAGCAAGACTGCAGAAACTGGAATGCTTTACGCACAGATCCCCTAGAAAGACATTTGTGCTTGTGAGCCCAAGCTGGCATCTCAGTTTGAGGAACTCCTGGTACTTTAAATAAAAAGATGGAGATGGGGAGAGACGTCCTACATACAATTTAAATCCCCGACTTATGACTTTCTTAGAACTGTTGAGACACGCTATCCCGCTGGCTTACACACACAACATACATTAAAGCAAGTATTTTAGTGCCTTTAAAAGTACCTGTTTCCCTAAAAACAAGGACATGAGGCTCCTGCGGCGGGGTCTTTCTTTTCTCTTTTAGTCCTCCCAAGTATGCTTATTGAACTGTTAGGGCTTCCATCTTTGGCTGTCCCCTCTAGCCAGGTCAGCCACCGTCTTATGTCCATCACCAGGCTCTTACCGCAGATAACGCTGTCGTTCAGGCTGGCAAGGGCTGAACACACAAGTGGGTAGTGTGTTGGGTACTCTGTCGGCGTTGCCTCTTGCGCGAGTGGCTGTGGTGCCAGCGCTGCCCCTCCTGCCCGCGGCTGAAGGCGAACCAAGCGGTCGGGCAGAGCGTGGGACAGTGGCCTCTGTGACAAGGGTGGCACTTCAGGGGAAGACCCTTCCCCCGAGGAAGGGTTGGAAGAGATGTTGAGGCACGCGCGATGGGTAGGATTGTGGTGAGCTCTGTGCGAACGCCTCCGCAGGTACCGTTTGTCTCCACTGGAGACAAATGCTGCACATGAGCGAAGGAGCAGGCAGGGTTTGCCTACCTGCTGGGCTCTCTCCTCTGTGAGAAGGGAAGAATTACCCTCTAGTCTGTTTCCTACAAGACGTACAGAAGTTAATCTTAGCCCTGCTAAGATGAAAGGCTCCTTCCTCCCCTTAGAAGACACCTGCATGATGCTTTAAACCAGGCGGCTCACGTGCTGCAGAGGTCAGCAGCCCCCGATAATAAGCAAAACACGAGGACTGGACAGAACTAACCCCATCTCTGCATCCTTCTTATTTTATTCCAGGTTCAGGAGCAGGCTCCTGCAGGAACCACCAACTGCTGGCACTGTAACGAGGCTATCTGTAAGGCACCTCCATGCTGGGAAGAGTCACGCTGGACATCTCTAACACCTTTTTCTCTTTTTATCTTTGCAGTGTGTTCCATGGGCAACAGCACCAGCCGGCTCTACAGCGCCCTCGCCAAGACGCTGAGCAGCAGCGCCGTGTCCCAGCACCAGGACTGCCTGGAGCAGCCGGACTCGGCACGGCTGGATCCTATAGACCCCAAGGATTTGCTGGAGGAATGTCAGATCGTCCTGCAGAAACGGCCACCCCGGTTTCAGAGGGACTTCGTGGACCTGAAGAAAAACGCCGTCAGTAACCACCGCCCCATTCGGGTCATGCAGTGGAACATCCTCGCCCAAGGTAGGAGCCGCCTCTAAGCTCAAGGTGTGACCTTGAGACCAAACGCAGCTATGAAAACTTCTAAATGCCTGCCTAATTAAGCGTGGCTGGGATGGGCAGAGCAAAGGGAGGGAGGTGGATTACGTGAGGCACAACTGACTGAGGGCTGGCGGGGGAAATTTTTAGCCCTTGAAATAGCGGCTTGCCTTCCGTTCTATTGGAAAGGGGGAAAAAAAAGATCTCTCCTTGAAACTGTGATGCCCAAGTTCTCTCTGAATGCCTGTCTTAACTGGACACAGTATATTCAAACAGCTGTGGCCCATCACTTTTAGATAAACCCGTAGAAAAGACTCATCCTTCCGTAAGCTTTATTCTTTGTAAAGCTTCTCTACGGTTTTCTCAGTAGTTTATTGGTGAACTGTTCAGGGAATTCAGATCTGTTACAGGAATTCTTCATTTTCCAAAATAATTTTAACTGGATTTTTTTTTTTCTCAGCCCCCTAAAATGAAGGCTGTAAGTTGACTTATCCAACAAGCTGCATCTTAAAATCTTTTTGGGGTAGGAAATCCCCATGTCGGGACTGCCTTAACATTCTGCAGTCAAATCACGCTTATCCCACTGCTTTTTCTTGGGCTTAAGCTGTGGCAGACAAATGTGGAAGCACTTGCCACAGCATAGTGACTTTTGGTAAGCGGGGGGGGGGGGAGGTCTTTCATCTAACTTGTATCTGTAAAGGGAACATAATTTTTTTGGAGAGACTTCAGTGTTTTGGGAAGGGGTTCTCACTCCCGTTGGCAGGCCTGGCACCCTCAAAGTCAGCAGCTCCTCCTGAAAAACCTGTTGCTTGCACGTAAACTGACATGCACCCGGCTTTACAGAGAAAGCAAAGTGTTGCGAAAGCCTCACGCCACTTCCCTTTATAACCTCTCGCACTGGGCCGGCCGGCCTGCTCTCGTGTGGGGCTGCAGGCAGAGCCTTTGGCCTCGGCAAAACCTGGAGGAAGACCATCCTTTTTCATCCATTTTAGCTATCGGTAACTTTTTTCTTTTTCTCTCCCCCTCTCTGCTAACTTCAGCTCTCGGAGAAGGGAAAGACAACTTTGTTCAGTGCCCCATGGAAGCTCTGAAGTGGGAAGAGAGGAAGTGCCTCATCCTAGAGGAAATCCTTGCCTACAAGCCTGACATCTTGTGCCTGCAAGAAGTCGACCACTACTTTGACACCTTCGAGCCACTCCTCAGCCGGCTGGGCTACCAGTGTACTTTCTTCCCCAAGCCGTGGTCCCCGTGCCTAGATGTGGAGCGGAACAACGGGCCGGATGGCTGCGCCTTGTTCTTCCTCAAAGACCGCTTTGAGCTCATCAACAGCGCCAACATCCGGCTAACCGCCATGAAGCTGAAGACCAACCAAGTGGCCATAGCTCAGACGCTGAAGTGCAATGAAACTGGAAGACTCTTCTGCATTGCTGTCACCCACCTGAAAGCCCGAACCGGCTGGGAGAGGTTTCGGTCCGCACAAGGCTGCGATCTTCTCCAGAACCTGAAGAATATCACCCAAGGTGCGAAGATCCCTCTGATCATCTGCGGAGACTTCAACGCGGAGCCAACCGAGGAGGTCTACAGAGAATTTTCCAACTCCAGCCTCAACTTAAACAGCGCGTACAAGCTGCTGAGCCCCGACGGGCAGTCAGAGCCCCCGTACACCACCTGGAAGATCCGGCCCTCAGGAGAGTGCCGGCACACGCTGGATTATATCTGGTATTCCCAGCACGCCTTGAACGTGAACTCAGCCCTGGGCTTGTTGACTGAAGAGCAAATCGGGCCCAACAGGCTGCCATCATTCAATTACCCTTCCGATCACTTGTCCCTGGTGTGTGACTTTAGTTTTAACCAAGACCCCGACAGGCTGCTCTAACGGGTTGGAAGGCCACCTGGTATTGCAGTGTCTTAACTCACCACTATTTTATTTTCGAAAAAAAACTTTTGAAGCTGGGAGCTATTGAAGGGTGAGGAAATACCCCTTGACTAAACATTATTTCGGGCACTTGTTTGGAGTTACACTTGCCGTTCAGCGCTTGTTAATCTGGAGCCTCCAAGGGAGGAAGAAAGGAGTCGGTGTTCTCGTCGTGCTGGTCTTGCCGCCTCAGGGTTTGAGAAGCAGAATGCAAATGAGCTTTATCCTTTCACTAACCCTCGTGTTTAAGGATTTAATCCTCTAATGAACGCGGAGGCCTTAGTATTTAAATCAAAACACGTGTGTTTGTAAAACAGCTTGCCCTAACAGCATGCTCATTTTATTTATTCCATGTTAAGCTTGTGCAAGTACCAAAGGGAATGAGGCTCGACTGCTCAGTGAGATTCTCTTAAATCTTTTCCTGCTGCACCACAAAGGAAGTTTAATGTGGTTTAGACAGGAATAGATCTTAGCTCACGCTACGTTTTTTACATGACTTGAGATGACGAGTTCATTAAAAGTGAATGGGTAATAGTGCAGTGCGAGGAAGGTCCCCTCCAGGAAGAGCAGGTGAGGAAATAGAGGCTAACTATTCTATGTCATAAAGTAATATCCTCACTTTTCCAGATGAACGTGCATGTGTCCGTTACACCTGTAGGGCCTGTACGTGCGTACACACGGCGACTGTTATCTTTGTCTCTTCTGTGCTTCCCTCCAGAGGACACACCGACCGGGGAGTATTTCCTCCTCTGCTTCGAGTAGTACTTTTCTAAATGGTTTAAATTTGTAGTCTTGTCAATCTTGCTGTTTCAGTAAAGGGCCAATCTTCATGTTGAAAGACTTTCTTTTATTTATCTTCAGAACCTAAAGCTACACTGGAACCTGTTAGAAGATAAAATTTATTTATTGAGAGAAGCTGGTGATCCCGCATCCGACTTGAAATCATACATCAACAGTGTTCAGGAGCCTCTTTGCATGGCCCAGGGGAACTGTGGCTAAGCACCTGGGCTACAAGGGAGCCGTGTTAGTGCAGTAACTCTCGGGCGTGGAGTGGTGCTCAGGGGTATGACATAGGTATTGTACACATGGATTGTAAACGTGGCACTGTGCCGGACAAAGGAGGTAGGGAGAGAGGAGGGAAGAGAGGCAACAGTGGGAGCTGGGCTGACATTTAGATGGCTAGGGAAGATGAGGCAGAGCAAGTAAACCAGTACTTCCATGTCAAGTAAGGCCTGTAGTAACTCTTAAATGTTCCAGGTGTTTATTAATAAAAGCCTTTGGAAAAAAACCCAAGTAATGTCTCTGCTGCCATCTTTTACGTTCCCCTATCATGAGTAGGTGATGTGCCTCAACCAGTGACTGTTCGAGCTTCAAGTTAGTGGTGATGCTAACCCAGTCCCGAGTTTCCTTCCCCAACGCCGCAGCCCTGATCTTGCAAGTTGGCAGGGCAAGTGCTCTTTCTCAAACCTGAAATGCCCCCATTCCACAGCGAGCCCGTAGGAAAGGGAGTTACCTTTAGCTACGTTAAGCTGCTCTCTCCCCTGACTACAGGTGAAGCCTAGACTCTGTATTGCTGTAAATATGGCAGAGCTACAAACCCAGCCAGTACTGCAAAGCAGGCTGCAAGTATTCCTCAGGCAGCTGGATGTGTCACTTTCTTTCAAAATGTCATTTGAAGAGCAAGAAATGCCACAGGTACATGCTTTACACAGACCACAAATTACTGCGCTTGTGTTACTGGTAAGTGAAATACAGAGTCTGGCAACTGGAAGGCCCAAATTCCCCGACAGAAGCCATCCCTTTCAGGCACACGAATGAAGTGCTGTGCTGCACGGCTGCGGCACGCTCTGCACGTGTTCCTGACCCTTGCAGGATGAGGGCCATGATCTGCTTCCAAGCAGAGGCGCTGGGGCCTCTCTAACCAGCCTGGGATGCAGGACTCTGTGAGCGTGGATTTGAAATGCCCCAGACAGAAAGGATTTTACAACCAAGGAGCCCGAGGTCCTTGGTGAATGCTCTTACCAGGCAGATGAGACATATCGATTACTGCCAGCCAGGGCTTCCTTCAGCTGAAGTTCCAGAAAGAACAAACTGTGACACTGGAAGCCAGAAGGGGTGGCTGCTTTTGGGGAGAAAGGCAGACCTTTGAGCATCCCTGCCATAAGCTTTTCATAGCTGCTAGACTGAAACAGCGTCCTTCTCACGGTGCTGGCTGCCCTCAGTTGCTCTCTGAGGGGACGAGCTGCAGTGCTGCTCCTTTAGGGTTCTCGGCTCTTAGGATCTTCCCTCAAAGGGTCTTTGCAAGGAAGAAAAATAACACAATTTCCCATTAATGGAGGTATCTAATCACCTGTAGCTAAACACTTCTAAAAAGGAACACCACAAGGCAGACCTATAAGATAGTACCTTTAGTAAGTCAAATCCTTGCTCGCCTACCACAGTCACACCAGAAGACGGAATTTCTATTCAGGCCTTTTTGGCAGGTTCTGGAAGAAATTACAACTTGTGGTAGAAAGCCGTGACTTGAGAGAAAGGATAGTACTGTACTTCGATCTGTATTTAAAAAAAAAAACTAAAACAAAAAAAACATCCCTAACAAACAAAAAAAAACACCCAACAACAAGAAAAAGCCCTTAACTTCCATTTTAGTTTTGCATAAGCAGCTCCCTTTTCCTAAGGCCAGCCGAGGGTGTCCATCAGCGTGGCACTGCGTCACCCCTGCCGGGGCACAGAGCCACAGCACCGATTATGGCAGGCTTTGTTTACCAGCAGGAGCTAAACCGTCGCAGCTACAGAACTCCCACCACCACTCTCAGGGAGCGATGATATTTGGTCTGCGGACGACTCTTGCACCATTCTACTCAGACCCTTGCTTTCAATGCTAATTCTCCCACGAAAGAAACCAAACTGTGGAGAAACAGCATGATTTGTGCGATTCTGCCATCGCTGCAGAACTTCTCTGAAGTGGAAAGGGCTGGGATTCTTCTTTCACCCTCTTCTTTCACCCTGGACACGTGACAGTAGATGTTCACTGCTTCATGTCCTTAAAGGGTAATTTTTAAGGAGAGGGGAGGGTGGAATAACTGTGAAAAGGCTGGGGACTCTCCCCATCACAAGGCAATTGTTAATATCATCACACTCCGAAAAATCACACATCCCTGCCACAGCACAACGGTGAACACCCCTTCTGCTGTGTTTTAACAAAAGGTAGACAAGATGCAGAAATTAACAGGCAGCTTCCCAGTCGCCCTCACCCTTTTATCCCAGTACTTGTTATAAAATGTATTTTGCAGACAGAGTCTTTTGGAAAACTTAAGTGAAGTATTGTTCTTGCTTTGTTTTATTCAGCAAGAGGCAGGCCTGCAGCACCGAAATGCTTTGGCCTGCTATAAATATCAGTGCACTAAATATTTTTCATAGGAAGAAGCAGGAAGGTTTTTAAATTTTTTTTTTTTTTTTCCCTATGTACCGGTATGACTCCTACAGTAAAAACGTCTTCAAAGCTCTTGTGGCTGTCTCCCTTCTAAGCACAGCAAGGCTAAAAAAAGTCTCAACAGACCCCTCGCTCTAATCTTGAATAAAAGCTGCATTAGCTCTAGCAGGGCCAGCCTTCCCTCACCCTCAAGCTAGCTGGAGGAAGAAATGACCCACTTATTTAATTTGCTGAAAGGCAGAAGCCGTTGCAAGCTTATTAAAACACTATCTCTCTTGGAGAACAATTAGATCAGAAGTAGATAGTGTCACTTGGATCTTTTTCACTTACTAATCTTAATAGCTCCTATTTGAACTGTCTCTACGAGGCAGAAATTGAATTTAGCCTGTTCCGGCTGTGACAATCTTCACGCGTCACTGCGATCCTGCTGCACATCACGGTGAGTAAGGGCTGAGGCCTCCGGCACCTCTCCACTTTCTCATCAACTCTGGGCTGCCCCTGGCTCCCTCATCAGCTCAGGTGTAATTCTCCAAAGCCCTGAAGTTGGTGAAATCAGTTAGCAGAGGATGCCAAGAGCTCGGCCTTCCTCGCAGCACGCTTTACCCAGATGAGTTGTGTGAAGGCACAGAACCCTTCGCTAAGCAAGACGGACTTTGTCCAAGAGACAGTAACAAAACCTGTGGTCTCTGGGATGGGATTCCCCTTTCAACTTTTCTTGCCACAACCCAGAAATTCTGATAATTCAGATCTTTATTCTGAATTGCAACTCACAGATTTTTTTTTTCCCCCGTGGATTACACGGCATTATCCTGTCCACCCTATAACTTACAATAATAGTTATTTGAAAAATAAAAGTTGTTTGTGTTTATGTCTGTATTATCAGCGATACCATGGCTGTCTATGTCTCAACGCCACCTGTATAAAGCGTGCTCACTTCACCCTACAGCTTCATTCCATTCACACATCGAGTTAGTGCTTGCCAAAGATGAGTTAAGCCTGGACTCTTCTACATGAGCCACCAGCTTCAGATGTAAGAGCTAGTCCTGCTCCCACACATGGACAAAATAATGTTTTTCAGTAAAAAGAAAAAAAAAGTCTAGGAGTACAGCTAGACCCTAACTTCTTCAATGTTTTCGCGTTCCTTTGTCCGTTTCAGATGTTACAAACCTGACCTCCAACACCACCAGTAAAAACATTTCTTGCCTGCGCGGTAATTAATTAGGTGGGCATAAAGCAGCATGTTGAAGAGCAAGCTTGCACAGACCTAGAGAATGATCTGAGATTTTCAGTCACAGGTGGGAACCTCACCTCTCCGACCCTTCGCTGCAGAAACCCCCAGGGAGAGGCTGCCTCTTGTAAGAAGCAGGGCTCGTCGCCTAGATTCCATACCACCTCTGAAGCACAACCGAGTCTCAGAACAACGCGGGGGAACCACGCACACATAAAGCAATGCTGAAGAGCTGCGCTTAAGCGGATACGCTGAAATCACCACCTGACTGTGCCAAAAAGCCTGTCTGTACCTCTAGCTAGCAGCTAAGTTAAAAAAACGGTGAGGAATACAAAAGCATACATGGAAAGCTTAATAAAAAGGGTCTTCACTGAAGCCGGGTTAAGTACCTTTTCCATTTCAGCTACAGCGCATCCTCATACAGAGATTCTTGCAGCACTTAAGGAACTTCTGTTAGATGTCCCCTAGCAGCTGGCAGCGTGTGTGCCACTCGCCGGGTGGCCAGGGGAGAGAGCCAAAGGACCATCACCGGTTCTGTGGCAAGAAGCAGCACCGCCAGTAACAGGAGTGTCTCAGAGCCCGGCTGCGAGCTGCCCATCTCACCAGCAGCAGAGATGTGCGCCTTCATGCCTTTCGGTTTTGCCATTACATGAAGTCTTGGCACTAACTTAAGAGAAGGAGGTCACCAGCTGGAAATCTTTATCTATTTCCAGGAAGAGTTTGTCCCCGTTTGACTTCCAGCGTACCTAAATTAGGTGTCAGAAAGGTCTTAACTACAAATACTCCAGAGATAGACATTTCATGCTGTGAGATACAGCATCTCTCTTTCATATACGATCAAATAACAGCCGTTTAGAAAAGGATTTCTTCCAGAAGACTTACAAATGTGGGTTTAAAAATGCTATTACTTTCCTCTTGTCTTCTAGCTCTGATTTGTTGTACCTGCCTCTCTTCACACTCCTCTGTTCCCCTTTACCACAACATTAGTGCTTCTCAGACTACCAAATTAGACAACCCATTGCTCAGCTTACCCCTGCTTCCCTTTGTCCTACCTCTTTCTTGGCAACATAGTCCTCTTCCTTCTCCCACATGTCCTCCTGTGAAGGAGTTTTTGTCCTCTACCCAGGCCAGAAACACAGCTCACCTGTAAGAACCTTTGCTTCTTTGGGTTAACTGCTGGTGGAAGGGATTGCTGCCTTCTACACCACACTTTTTTCAGCTTGTTCATTCATTTGTTCTTAAACTCTGCTTCCCTACTTAAGAGTATCAAAAAATAATGCCCTTTTCAGAAAAGTTCCGAAGCTCCCCACACGCTGGCCTGGCTGTATGGAGCTATTCCTGCATTTCTTACCAGTCGAAGGGAAGAATGGGGCTTACTGCTAGGACTCCGATCTCTGCCATTAGTGAAGACCTCAGCTCCAGATTTCTGTTCAAAATTGCTCCTCCAGGCACGAAGTACTTCGATGTTCATTCCGACTTAAATTACTTCAATATTACCTGAGCTCCTGCTCCGAATGCTTTCCAGGCCATCTCATTAGGAACTGGGGGTGCCACTGGGTACCCACAAGCCGATGTGCTGCTTCTCTAGTAACTGTTGTGGTCCCCATGAAAACAGGGAAAAGCACCCTGCATCTATTTTAAGACAAACTCTTGCACATGGACTGCAACTACAGAGTAATCTGTGTGTTCCACACGAGCTTTCTCCTGTAGTAATGTATCATGATACTCAGAACTTCAGTGCAATTGTAAATGGAAAAATCTATTCAGATACTTACTTCATTCAGAAAACAAAACCAAACATCTACCTGAAGTCATGTATTTGTGCTGAAGCCAAAATATGAACAGTTGGCAATGTCAATGGCAACAACATCAAAAGGACTAAAAGTATAACTTCATATTTTCTCTTTTTTCACAGTTTCTACCTATCAGTACTTTCAGCTTGCCTCTGTGAGATCATCAGAGAGATTAGTGCTCTGGAATAGCCAGGTCTGCTTATTTCTACCTTTCTTTTGCCATGCAGTCTTAGGAAATTAAGGTGTAGCTAGAGGAATAGTTGGGTAGTTCACAGAGCTCTAGAAGTTATTGATTCTCAGAGTCATTTAAGCAAACCCTGTCTTTCTTTGCATTAAAACAACCGGGAGCGCACACAAAGTTATCACCTGTCAGCTGGAGGGCAGTAACTTCTTAAGCTACGCAAGTTATTCCACAAGCACTTGTGATTAGCCACAATGGACGAACACGGCGTATGCTCACCGCCCTGAAAAAGCGTAAGAGAACTAGACCCCTGTCAGAAGTTACCTCACCAACTACCGCAAGCTTCTCAGATACGTCAATGAAAAATATTTCAGTGTACTGTGTGAGAGAGTTGGTCAGCCGTTCCGAGTACCGGCGTAGTGAGGAGTTCCAGACTTCCACACTATATCAGCTATCTTAGGCTGAATGCCTGCAAGATTTCAAATAAGCAGAAAAGAAGGTTAATCGGTTGCAAGGAAAAAATAAAAAATAAAAAGCAGACCAAACACCATTAAATTTCATTTCTATATTTCGTTAAAACCTACTTGAATACACTTTGAAACAAGAGTACAACAAAATAGAATATACTTCAAATGTTGAATATACAAACTATTATAGTTCATTCTGAACACTGGTACTTCCCTCTTAACTTCAACTAAAAAAAATTTTACAGGTTTAGAACTACCTGACAAAAGCTCATGCTGGGCGTGACCTTTCAAGTGACAGAGTAGAGCTGAAACTGAAATGTATGCGCGGATGTCAAGGCTAAGTGAGAGACACAGGCATGTTACGGCAGAAGGCGGAAAGCCTGCTGCTAGTTTGTCCACAATTAAGAAATTTAGACAGACTTTTAACTACCATACAAAATATGTTACATGTAATTCTATAACAATACTGTGCTAGGTACAAGATTTTTAAAAAATTTGTTTTAATAAAAAAAGCTTTACACAAACAAGCCATTAGCTTATTTCAAGAAAGACAACTGAAAATCAGTCTAAGGCTTTCATTTTGCATCTGCTTAAGCTCTATGATACAAAAATCCCTCTAGGTCTCTGTCTTCTTTTAGAAGCTCTTTAATCTTCTCCTTTATTTCACATTCTACAACACCTAGTAGCAGAGTTTTTCACATAGCACCAGTTGAGTACTGTGGGCACACAGTAGTAATTGCTGGTATGCACATAAAATGCATCAAATTTGCCATTTGTAACAGTGCCACTTTCCTCTCCCCCTGAAAACTGAAAACCAAGGCAAACCTCTCACACAACTCTCTTTTAGTGTTCCAGGTCTTAGTGTAACTTGGTAACGGGTAACGTAGTGAACTGTTTGGTCCCTGTTCAGTCCCTCTATCTTTCCTTCTCCATAGGTTCAGCTGTTTCCCAACTGGAAGAGGCGGGTTTTGTCAGCATATCAATGTGGTTCAATTCCCACTGAAACACGGGAGAATAAATTTTTTTCCAGTATGTCTTCAACATATGCATGTTTATTAACATTTCAAAACTCTCCTTTTCGACTTGGTGATCACATCCACTTCCCTCCCCCAATTATGTCAATTTATTCAAAACCGTAACAGTCTAGAAGTCCATGCTGGAAGCAACCTATTCTTCATTTCTCGCACGTTATGATTCCTTCTGTTTTCATTGTTACAGGAAGGGCAATAGCTGAGGGCGTGCTAACTACTACTACATGGGTCACAGTCTTGCTTCCATCTGCCGGCTTCTCTTCTTTTACCAGCTGCAGTGTTTTCACTTCACGTTCCTGTTTTAAAGCCGCTGTGTCTGATTTAATTTCTGGACTTTTTATAACTGCGCTAATCACCCTGGGAGGAGTCTGGCCAGACGCCTGCTGAGCAGGCACCGATAGTCTCATTACTGGTGTCCCATGAGCTATAGACACTGGGGTAAGTGCTCTAACAGCCAACGGGGTTCCCACGATGTTAATACTTCCTGACCCAGACAGGCCCGTTTTTGTTTGTAACTGACACTGCGTGAGTTGCGTGGCAGGGATTGTAATGATTTTGGCAGGCTGCATTGTGATTTTCTCTCCGTTTTCAGCAGAGGTTGGCATCACAGTAGGGATTGTCTGGATTACTACCTTTGGAGTTGTGGCTGTTGTTGGACTTGTGTTGGTTATTAACGGTGACCCTGCGTTTACTGACTGCACTGCCACGGTTGAGATTTTCTGTCCCAGAGAGGTCATTACAACAGGCACTTGCATTGCCACACGTACAGTCCTGCAAAATAAAGAGGTGTGTGTTTAAGACAAAACACAAGGCACCATTAGAGATGACAACAGGGATAGAAATATCTAGGATTTACAGATTTTTAACTAGTTCTTTTTTAAAAACAAACTGAAAGGAAAAAAAAAAGCCACAACCTTTTGCGCTTCTAGCAACAGGACTTTGGAAATTTAGCAGCATTCCTATCTTTTTTCCCCTCCCTCTCTCTACATAGTTTTAAAATATGCTTGAGGGCAAGCATACTGACAATTGCCTCTGATCTCATAAACTAGATTTTCATAGTATCCTATCATGTTACACTGCTGCTTGCAAATCAGAAACTATTTCCAACATTTAAAACATAAACCAGAAAGCTAAAAGACAGCTTCCTAATCAAAAAAATTGCTTGTCATTAGCACATGACAAGCCCAAGCCGTATTAATACAAACCTGGGAGCTGTTGTTGCTGGGACAGTAGTAGTGGTAGTTGAGGGACGAGATGACGACATATCATGCGCTGGTGAGGCAATATTCACAACTCTGGTGACTGCTTTTTCTGTTCTGGTACAGCTTAATTGAGAGGAATTTTTAACTCCGCGCGCTGTGGTTGCCGCTTTTAAAAGGTTTTCTGCAGATAAAGACACTCTTTCCAATGACTTTTCATCTGTAGGCATTGACAAATCTTCACTGCAAGACTCATTTTTGTCATCATCTATGACAACTATATTTTTTGGCATCTCCTTAAACTGATATACAAGCCTCTGTCCCTCAACTTTTGCAAGGATTCCTCTTTGATAGTAGTATCTGCAAGGGAAGTACAATTAAGTAGTAACCAACGCAGTGAGAGATTTTAAAGAAAACCTCATTCTATGCTAAAAAGAAAATCTGAAGTACCCACAGGAAAACCGACAGTGTGAGACGGTAAGGCAATAAGCTGGCAGAGCACACTGGCAGAGTATCTGAAGGATCTAGCTGAAAAAAAAAATCCAACCTTTTAAATATAGATGTTGGGAATTAAATTGCAAATTAACTGGTAACATAAAAAGCAATAGGAACTGTAAGACCGATGCTTTTGAAAGAGCTAAGACAGCAAGAGGGCAAAGCTTCTAAGATTTCAGAACTGATCTATTTCTACAGGCAAAATTAAGAATCCGATTTAAAATTATAGTAGATAACTTAAGGATACAAGAATTTTTACCTCAGAGCTCTTCCCATAGTCTCATAATTCATGTCAGGTTTGTTTTTGTGTTTTCCCCATAGTTTGGAGACAGCTTTCGAGTCCACAAGTTTAAAGATTCCCTTCTCTCGCTGAGTCCATTTAATGTATCGAGGACAGGTATTTTTGTCCTGGAGAAGGTCCAGCAGAAACTCCCATAAGTACGTTGTATTTCCTATAATCAGAAAGCATTTAAATATTAGAAACGCACTTTTAGAGGTAACAGAAAGTTTTCCATACACAGGTAACTCTGAATGATCTGCATTACAAGGAGACGTTACACAGAGGATGGTATGTAACGTAATCTGCACACATTCATTCATTCGGTTAAGTTTAGTAAAGCTTCTATAAATATTTACTTTCTAAAAGGAGCGAATCCAAGTGATCTGCTATATAGCACAGGAGCCTGTTCAATCCAGCACCCGTTCTCAGTTCTGGAAAAGAAACGTGGGAGGGCGTTCCAAGTGACTACAACCTACATCTGTTCAGCAGAGGCAGGATCAGAGCTCAGAATTTTCTCCCTGTATTTGCTTAAAGGGGGAATGGAAACGCCGGTGCATTTTATGACACTGAAGGACAGCAGGATATAAAATAGTAATTTTCAAAAGGCATACAACCTTTGAGAACAAACCATCTCAACTGTGATAAATTGGCATAACCTGCTGTCCAGGACCTGGGGCTCTCACACCGATTGGTGACAGCCCCATGTTCTGACACTTGCTAAATACACGATGCAGAGCAACCAACGTCCTGCTACGTCCAAAGCCAGGCCAACTTCTTGCTACGAGTATTCGTATGGCAGAAACCCCATGTACCTTTCTGTAATTAGGGGGATATAGAACAAAGCCTACAGAAGAAAAATTTAATGTACTTCTCAGGTATTCAAGCGGTGTACCATTTCCCCTGGAGAAACCCTGAGATGGGGTTTATGACAGTGACATGGCAGGATGGCATAAAACAGCATGGGGGTTGTCTGCACTCTGACTACGCCATTTGCATCTAGGAAAAGGGGAAGAGAAGCAGAAGGAAAAAAATCCAGATGACACTCCAATTTGTACAGCTGGAGAAGACTCCTCAAGTTATCTGAGAAGGCAGAACTAAAACAGAGCTACAAGAATAACCTCAGAACGATAATCCCAATTCTTCACTTCATCACACTTCCAAGGAGTGACACAGGCCAAATAAAAAGAAATGAATTTTTTTCTCTGAAAAACAGTCATTAATTCCTGAGATTTAGCGCCCCAGCATAGCACTTGTTATGCCATGCTTAAGACAATTAAAATACATTCATGCAGGTTAGCGACCACTGTTGCAGACTCCCAAGAAGTTAGCTAACTTTGAAAAACCTCAGAGTAAAAAAAAAATTGTAGTTTCCACCTTCTAGAAGACTACCTCACAGGCAGAGAATAAATATATTATACCACATACTCCAAAAAACAGCAAGTACTGACTGAAGAGCTACCAAAATCCAGCTTCCACTAGATTTCAGAGACATCTGAATAGGACATATACAGGTAAAGAGTCAACAAGAGAACTCAGGAATCCTGAAATCATCCTAGATTTTAGGGAAATCATCTTTTTTCCTCACCCCACCCCCCTTAGCTCCTCAGAAATAGAATCTTTGGGTCCACCGCCAAATGCTGTAGGTCTGCAACAGACTCTCTACAAAAATAAAAGCGGACTTCAGTATTAGAAAGTAAGAAGAAATTTCAAGAGGAATCATTCCTTCAAGTGCCTAATTTTTCTGCAAGACCGGTGCTGCTGACTCAGCAGCTTTTTCTTTTGCCTCATACTCTGTGTTGACCTAAATAACAACTTTTCTCCACAGGACTATGCAATACCTATACTAATCAGAAGCCAGTGATACTTCAGGTAGGCTGCTATGCCAACTGCAGCTGCCATGCATTTAACACAAACGGGTTATTTTAGGAATATTTAATACAATTTTGAACGGTTTTTAGACCCTTTCTTCTTAGAACCAGTCTTTTCTAATACCATGAATCCAAGTTTACAGACTCCTGAGGCAAAGACGGACATGGCAGTAAAACATATTATCTGAAGAGGTTTATATTCATGCGACTCTTAAGCATCCCTAAAGTCCAGCATGGTAGCCAAACAGGTACTTTTTTTTGTAGATTTTACACAATGAAAGAAATTTTTGCGGCTAGCCAATTATTACAGCTGCCAGCTACTTAAAAATGTTAGCTGTCATCTCAAAATAGAAGCATTAATGGCCAGAAAGTATGTGAACGATACAAGGCATTGTGCGTATCAATGAACCAGCATCTGTGTGAAGAGGCTCAAAGCCAGTTTGGCTCCCTCCAACTGCCTACACTTTAAAAAGAGTATTTATGCAAACGAAAAACAAAATATTGAATGAGAAACCATGCATTAACTGTCAATCCACTCTGTGAGGACAGAAAAAATACTACCATCTCACTTCATGAAAAAATATTAAGAAGTCTCCAGTTCCTCGTGTATGAGAAACTGAAGGGCACAATTAAATCAGATTTACAGCTGCATTTACTTTGCACCAGAAAGCATCAGGAAGGCACAAAAGGAAAGGGTACCTACATGGACAACAAGCGATCCCCTTTCCAAGTGTGCACAACCAGCTGTCCTCCTCCATGACTTAACTCTGCTAACAGTACTGAGCTCTAGGAATAATTCCTGGTTTTCCAAAAACATGCTGCATTCAAAACAGCCTATATTTGCAAGTAATTTTTTAAAATAAAGAACAAAAAATAAATCCAGTAACACAATATTTTGCAGGACATCAACTTAGCATATACTAAGAAACAAAAAAGTATTTTATGCCAGCCGTAGTGTGAAATACGGAAAGAGATAGCTTGTGAGAACAAGAGACATAAGTAGATCATTATGAATTATCTACTTCCTATCATCCACAGGAAAAAAGAAAAAACAAAAAAAAAACAAAAAAAAAACAAAAAAAAAACCAAAACCACCCAAAGCAGTACCATCTCCCACCTCAGCTATAGAGTGAAATCACCAGCACAGACAAAAACTAGAAAAGACACAAATACGGGCCTCCTTTCTCAAAGTTATTTGGGCAGTAAACTAGGAAATGGGACACTTTACGAGTACTATTCAGATAATGGAAAGCTGTAATAGTGAAATGAGAACTAGAAAGCAAGCTAAGGCGGCTTTAAGTATACTCAAAAATAAAAAGGAAGATTAAACAAGATGTACTTTTAAGTACAGCAGATGCAAAGGTCGGTGATCTTCATTGAGGTCCGTTGCTACACCCAAAAGTGAAAATAACAAGAGCGGCCACTGCAGGGAAATTTAATTACTGTTTGCGCGGGTTTTCATGAGCTAACATCTGCACGATGTCAGTCCTATTCTTCCTTGCCCTAGAGGCAAATGTGACTGCTCAGGAGCTGAACCCAGATAAGGAATTATGTAAACAGCAGAGATCCTGCTTTCAACCAAATCCCAAAATAATAGTGGAGCTGACCACTGCACACTTTCAGCTAGTACGCTGCCACTGGAAGTCACTAAACTTTGTTGCTCCTAACCATAGCAACATCTCCAAACAACTTTCAGTGCGGTAAGTGGAAAAGAGATCCACATTTTTCACCTATAACCAGTGGAACTGTAACTGTACGCCAACTCAAAGGCAACCTGTGAGCAAATGCCCTCGTCTCTCTCCCTGCTGGGTGAACAGCAGGGACTTGGAGTCCACTAAAGTACCCACTATTTATCAGGAGAAACATTAGGAAAGTATGACTCTCCCGCACAAAATCCCTCACTCAACCACTAAAGAAACATATCATCATTTGGTTTTCCCCTTAAGCCAAACTGAATCTATTAGGCAAGCAACATATTCCCATCGAAATTTGTGAATCAACTAAGAAAACATATTTTCAACCATCACCATTACAAACGCCCATAAGCTGCTTATACTTTCTCAACAAACTGTGTGTCTAACAGTAAGTTAACACACAACGCAAAAGACAGCACGAGTCAATAAACACAAAGCAAAGCAAATGAAAAATGAGAAAAGCCTATTAACTGCAGAGTGTATTACAGGGCACTTCTAGAGCAGTTCCACACATCCCTGTGCAAGATCTTGTACAAATTTGAAGACATCAAATAAAATGAAAATTCTAATGAAGTCAGTACAATCTCTTCCACCAAACTTTTCAAGATCTGTATACTTCCTGTGACAGATACAATAAATACACACTGCAGATTTTCAAAGACTTGATAAACAGAAAAATATACCTTTGCCTTCTCTAGCTTTCTTCTTTATGCCTAGATCTGGAGACCCATCAGATATAGTCGACTGTTGGGTCTTTGGTTTACGGCCAGCTGCACATAAAACACCGGGGGGGGGGGGAAGACAAGTATTAATCATATGCAGAATAAAAGCATTTTATAGTTTGGCTTTGCTGAAAGAAGAAATGCATGCATTTTTTTTTCCCCTGCAATTTCCTTGCTACAGGTATGGATAAATTTAAATTCTTAGATTACGACTACTTTTACATATCCAGTTTAATTCATCATTTGGTTGCTTATTTCATATACAGATTTAACTCAATTTCAGACAAGTTAATGGCAGGTGAGGTAAGCACCAAACGCATAAAGTAAAACTTCAATCTATTTGCATTCCTTTAGTCCAGTGTCCGTTTTACTCTAAAATGTATTATTTCTTCCTTCTGCTTTGTGTCTGGCATTCTACTATGGGTGTCAATCAAAGCATCAATTTTCCTGAGAAAGTTTACTACTGAAATCGTAAACATTCGTCTCCACCTTGCACCTTCCACTTCAGTGTGCAAGCGGTGCTGCACAAGATTCCAACGGCAGAGCATTAAGACGGCTACAAAACGGCACCCGCAGCCTCAGCAATGCGGTGCTGGAAGCCTACCTGCGCCGCAGCCCCCACCTGCCTGCTGCCCACCATGGGGTTGCCCTCCCCGGGCTCGCTGGGGGCTGGCAGGGCTCCCACACGCCTCCTCTGACCCTCCGCCTGCCCCTAAGCCAGGAGGCTTAGGAGGGGACTCCTCAGCAGGCGGTAGGCTCGGAGCCACCTTCCTTCCCCTGCCAGGGAAATCCTCTCCCAGCAAGACCTGCGGCTTCTTCATCCTTTCACACTTCAGTGACCTTTCTGCTCAAGGTAAACAGGCCCAAGCAGGGAAGAGGATCATACCCCAGGGCAGCAGGCTGTCAACAGCCCATGCTTCTGCCTTCCGTTAAAGGCAAGCAGCAACAACTAACTCTCCTACCTCAGGCACGAGAGCATTAATTTTTGCTGATGAACAATGTTATTCGTTAAACATTGAATTTCAAAAGGCATCAATTATGAAGACAAAAGTTATGGCTCTGTAACTATGGCCGAATAACCTTGCACACTTAGAAGCAGGGATCTGGGCTCTGCAATAGGGAAAAGATATTTACAAAATAACCTTCATAAAATTTCTGAGCTTCCTGAGCACAGCACTGTAATGCAATCTGCCCAGTAATGACCATTCAGACAGACAGCGGAATATAGAGAAATAGCTTAAATGCAGTGTACAACTACAGCTACAGAAAAGCTTTAATCATAATTTTCTTGCTTACATAATTTACAGTAGTTACAGTTGTCTGTGTGTGCATGTTTTTATTAAATCAGAAATTCATAGATCTCAGATTTATATCACTTTATCACTACATTGCATTTTTTTTCCCCTAAATTACAAGTATATAGTCCATCTTAGCATGTCTGGAAGCTCTAATAAAACCATATTCCTAAAGTTATGAGAATTGCATTGATGCCTGTAAGAAAACTGCTAGACCAGAGAGAAACCTCACCAGGTGCCAACCTCTCATTTGGTAGCTGAATGCTTAGAACTCAAACGCTGTTCTGAGTAGTTTCTCCTCCAAGACACAGCAATCAGACAAATAAGATACTTCTCTCCCAAGGTAGATCTTGTACTGATTTTGCAAACTGATTTATGGTTTTGTAAGCTAGTATTTATCCTGCCATTTCACCGCAAGATCCCTGAGCCTACCTGCTCTCCAAATGTATCCCTATTTCAGACACCAATGGCTACCTACACAAGTCCTCTTCGAATCCTTCTCTACCTTACCTCCCCTTTGTAAACCATGCTTAAAAACCACAACAACAAAGACATCGATTTCCTTCATGGCTTGGCAAAGACCGTTCTCTTGATATTTTTTTTCCTTTTTTTTTGATGCAGACTCATTTTCTAAGAGCTCACATTTCAGACTCCAATCAGTATGATTGTTATGAGCAGAAAAATCAGATCATCTAACCTAGCTCCACCAGTATCATCTGCAGGAGTGCACATCAGAAATAAATTTTGAGATTGTGTCTACGATGGGCCATACAAACCTTTTTTCTTTTTCATTGGTTCATGGATATCAGGAACAGGAGATGCATCCATTGGTTCAGATTCCTCCGTTGATACTTCCACCACAGTTTCTGTGATCACGTCAGGTCTCATGGCCGCATGGATAAATTCTGGGGTTGACACACAAGGAGGGACAAAAACTTCCACTATGAGGGAAGGGAAAAAAAAGGAAGAAAAAAAAAAAAAGAGTATCTGAGTATCTGATGAAATTTCTACCTGATTATTTTAATGTATCTTACATGAAATGATTTTAAACAAAGCACATGCAATAGTATAGAATGATTCTGCTCCAACAACCTGTCACCTAGAAAATCAATCCAATTCCCAAAACCATGCATGCTTGCCAGTATCGTTAGGCATAAGACAAGTATCATAATGATATTCTTTAGAACTAAACTAAACTTTAAATGAAACAAATTAGAGCTTAATCTTTGATCCTTATTCCAATCACCATTTCCTACTTTGTAGCTTTTGGGCTTCAGTCTGACCATTATTTCATCCAACATATATTAAGTAACTTCAGAAGGAACACTACGCTAAAGTAATCATCAAGTTTTATTTTTTCAAACCAATAACACTTTTCAACACAGTGTACCCAGATACTCTTTCTGGAATACAAAAACAGATAAAAATACTTTTCCCTTAAAATAACTCTTTATTTTAGCAATGTAAAATATCAAATTCACAGAACCACAGAACTTCAGAACGGTTGAGGTTAGAAGTGACCTCTGGAGATCATCTAGTGCAACCCTCTGCTGAAGTAGGGCCACCTAGAACTGCTTGCCCAGGACCACGTCCAGAGGGCTTTTGAGTATCTCCAAGGATGGAGACTCCACAGCCTCTCTAGGCAACCTCTGCCAGTGTTCAGTCACCTGCACAGTAAAAACTGTTCTCCGCAGAAGCAGGTTTCCTAATTTGCTTGTTTTACTAATTAGTGGAAGGAGAAACGGCTCACGGAGCAGAAGCCGTGGCTGACATACCAGGACTCCTGGCATCTCTCAGGCAGGTAGGAGACTCCATATGAAGCAAGGCCTCTGCAGCTTCAATTGTCTTATCCGTGCAGTGCACGTTACTTCCATGAACTGATGCTTCCACTGTAGAATGATTGAAAAAAAAAAAAAAATTAATGAGAACAGAAGACACATAAAACACCACGTGTATTGCTGTACAACTGCACTACTCAAACATGAAAATCCCAAATTGTCAGGTGTCTTCACACCTTTTATACCTTCCTGTCAACAGAAATATTTAGAAAGACATGAGACAAGCAGAATCAACACTGTCACTTCTTGGATTAGATTTCTGGTTCACAACCAAGCTCCTCATTTCTATGAAGCATTCAAGAGCTTACAGAAGCAGACTTGTGGGATTTGTCTTCTGCTTTCAAGTGAACCAGAACGAACCAGATTGTAATGAGGACGGTTACAAACTAAAACAGCAGAGCAGGGAAGCAGTACCATCTTCAGCTATTATCCCATTAAAATCTAAAGGTAACCTCTCTCCTGATTTTCAGTCTGTTTGGTTAAATATATATATATATGTATACACACAAACACAAGATTAGTTTGCAAAACAGATATCAACAGTTTAATTTCCTGACATTAAAAATATCCGTGAGTTGGGTTTAGCAGGCTTGGTTGTTAAAAAAACAAAACACAAAGCATAACAAACACTATGCAGGGTTTGGGGGTTTTTTAAGCGATAACTAAGGAAGAAGGTAAAAACATCTCTTTTTTTTCAAGTTCTGAAAGTTTATGAAAACTAAGTAATTAATCAACAATAATTTGAAGTAACTTCAAGAGAGCACATTTAAGTTTGCTACAGCACAGACCACAGCAACTTGAACGCGGCAGCAACGCTAAAAAAACCTCAAGCTAACTGATCAATTAAAACTACAATCCTATTCACGGCCAACTCTATATTCCTCACCCTCGGAAAGGTTTTTAGAAGCGGCGAGTGCAGAAACACCTGTTGCACATCATCCCCACGCTGGCTAAGGTACGCCGGCTCTCTCCAGTTGCTCTTTCCATTTATGGCCATCTGCTCAAAGCCGAACCGCTCCAGCCAGGCAGCCGGCAGCCCAGGAAATCTATCTTTAGCGTAAGCAGGGTCACCTATCTCCAGCGTCAGAGAACTAAAGAGGATTCGGCAATAATTCTCTACGAGAACTTCAGGGCACCTATCCTGTTACTGAAAACGGGATACTAAGAAACAACTTGACATTCGTTTAGTGAAAAGCAGGGGGAAAAAATACTGCTAGCGCTGCTTCTGACCCAAGAAAACACTAGATACAAACAGATGCATGCAGGCACACATGGGGGGAAAACCGTCCAGCATATTGCAGTTCATTTAAATGTAAGGGTTAAAAACTTGAAAAACCTACTAGCCAGCAGGCTAAACATATAAACAAGAACCTAAAAGAGAACAAAATCTGGAAGATGCCTAAATTTAAAATTCTGGGCGACTGAAATGTCTCGCTGAACCAGCTGGGATTCCCACTGCCACCCTCTCCCAGGATGCTATTTAGGGGGCTTTATCTTTTGGAATAGCAGATGCCTGATAAAGCTGACGTTCTACCACCAGTTCACCCAAGGCTGGGAACAACAAAAGCCTACCTAAGAGCACAGAAAATG
This sequence comes from Rynchops niger, assembly GCA_013400035.1. Classification (NCBI taxonomy): domain Eukaryota; kingdom Metazoa; phylum Chordata; class Aves; order Charadriiformes; family Laridae; genus Rynchops; species Rynchops niger. Next base: position 1,055,518 of record VXBH01008057.1, read on the forward strand.
GGGCTACAGGAAAGGGTCTCTACTGCACCTTCTGTCCCTTGGTGGCAATCAGCAAGAGCTTTGCACCCTGAGCCCTTTCCCCAGCTGCAGGTCCTGGGTGCTCCCCATGCCCGGATAAGCTGCTGTTTCTTTCCCAAGCAGCAGTTTGGGGGTGTCCCGAGTCGGACCTGCCCTGAAACTGAGTGGTCCTGCCCTGCAGGAAACCCTCCACCTAAACATTTTTCTTTCTAAAGAGAAGTTTCAGTTGCACAGAAATCTATGACTAAATTTCTCCTCATCTACTGCATAAAACTTTCCAGTGATCTTCAGAATACAGGAACAATATTCATCTAGTCATTATAAATGTACCAATTCTACACCAATACTGAAATTAGAAAGTCCAAATCAGCATTTAACATATTATTATTCTAAAGTATGAAAAAAAGATTTAAAGCAGGTCAGCAAAGCTTTTCCACCAACACCTCTGCCTGCCCCACAGCAGGGAGCTGGACAATTCTCATTTCTGTGGGTTACCATTTTTTGGACAACCAGTTAGCTTGCCTCTGTGCAGATATCAGGTTCAGTACATAAAAGACTTCTATAAAGAAACTCAAAGAACAGCTGCCAAATTTCAATTGTAAGAGCATACTGAATTAGTTTATTCATCTACTCCTAAATGCTTAAAAGCGTACAAAAGTTTCCTAATTTTGTATCCAAAGTATTTACTGTAGTGTAGCATCAAAACTGTTCCCTATAAGAGGTATTTAGAGCAGAGAGCAGGAATGAGGCAAAAAAAAAAATAGCCGAAAGCCATCTTTCCACTTTTCCAGTATTATGGCATCCTGCTGAGGGGCTAGAGCGGAGGGACAGGAGAGGCAAACCCCCCCAGCATCAGGGACTAAGGCTGCAATACCCTAACAACAGAGCCAAGGAGCTAAGAAGCTACCCAACCTTTGCCCTAAGCAACCCTTCCACTTCCAACAAAAATAGCACCATCTACTCCTCAACAGCCTCTGACATTTGAAAATACAAACTTCACAAATGTTTTTCCAACATCAGTTACTTAGGACTCCACTAGAATTGCCACTTAAAAAACATCAAGCAAAAAATAGTAACACTTCTGGCTTTTGCTGGAACACACACGCTGCCTGTCTATCATGACAGTTAACAAACTAACATAACATTGCCAAAAAACAGCTATTAAAATACTTATTTTAGTAAGTGCTGTTACCAAGTTTGACGTCTTCTCAGCTAGCTACATTCTCCTTTCACCAGTCCATGATTTTAGCTCAGAAGTTTTCAGTTGTGCTCAGGAAAAATTATTGCACCAGCACATTTGGAAGAGAAAAGTGCAAATTCGTATCTCAATTTGTATCTCAATACAAATTGCACAAAAAATGTCTTTTTGCCATGCTAGAAAACGTCTAACTAATAGAAGACAGTGTGCTCGGTATGGAGGTGTGATACTGACAAAAAGTACAACTAGGAAAGATACCCCAAAAGATGAAGGGGGGAAATAGGTTCTCTCAGAAAGGGGACAGGACAAGGGAAAACCAGGCGGTTGTTCTTGCAGATGACCAGATCAAGCATCATCAACTAAACCATGCTGGTATCACAACACTTGGTAGCACTTCTCACAATAAAGACAAAGGGGGGGAAAAAGGAAACCAAAGGAGTAGGATTCCACAATAAAAAAAAAAAAAA
>VXBH01008057.1:1081651-1100314 GCA_013400035.1 Rynchops niger
CTCCTCCCTTTCCCCCCTCCCGCCGCCTCTGCACATGCTCGCGCCGCCCGGCGCGCGGGGGCGCTGTGGGCATGCGCGGCCGCCCCGCGCCTGCGCCCGAGCCAGAGCCCTTGGGCCCGGCCGGGGCGCGAGGCTGCCGTCAGGGTGCGGCCGTTAACGGCCACGCAGGGAGCCCGCCCCATGGCGGCCCTCCCTCCCGCTCCCGAGGTCCCCTGCGGGTCTTCACGCCCAGAGCCTGAAGGGCATCGACGTACCGAAGGCAGAGAGCGAGGCTGAGGGGAAAAGCCCTGGCAGACAGGGTCTCAGTGACCCTCTGCCGCGGCCCTGCCATCGGAACGGGGCCAGCAGCTGCCTGCTTTCAGAAATCCCTCCCCAACGTTTGCATACAGCCACGGAAAGGTAATTATTTTCTGCAGTTGCTGTCAGTATGTCAGGTAATGAGCTGACCATGCATCTGAGCAGCTGTGGAAGAGGGGTGATGACTTCAAACTAGAAGGGGGTAGATTTAGATCAATATAAGGAAGAAATTTTTCACTCTGAGGGTGATGAGGCACCAGAACAGGTTACCCAGGGAAGTTGTGGAATCCCCACAACTTCTTGAGGTGTTCAAGGCCAGGCTGGATGGGGCTTTGAGCAACCTGGTCTAGTGGGAGGTGTCCCTGCCCAACGATCATTACAGCCCCTTCCAATCTAAACCATTCTTTGGTTCAGGCCGACAGAACTGATTTTCAGCTAGGGACTTGTAGGGACAATGCTGAAATGTCAGTTTCAAGTTTTATTCTGTCACACCTGCCTCTTTTAGAGCGCATAGGTTTTGAAATCAGACAAATTTGTAGTGCAGCATTTGTTATTCCCTTGTCAATATGAGGTATATCACTGTCAGAGTCTGCTTGCAAACCAAGTACATATCAAGACTGTCTTGATCTAGCCTGGTCTGAGAGGTTTAGGAAAGAATTGATATTCTGCTTTACAAATACTGGTCTTTAACCATTATACATACTCTTCATTGTGTTTCACAGTAATAAACAGAAGAGCTTTAGCTGAATAGGAGGCATTATATTTTCATTACAGACCAAAAAAAAAAAAAACCAAAAACTAAATCACATTGCCAATGAGACTTTAAACATAAAGCCACTTTCTCAAAAGGAACTCTAGACTGAAGGTTTTCTGTTCAAACTGATTTGGGCCCCCTTGTGCCTGTGCATTGTAAAAGTCTGACATACTCCTTTTTTAACAGAAGCCTACTGAGCGCTGAGCAGCGGTACACAGACGGTGCACAATCGCACACACATGCTCCTCACCTCCATCAGTCTGCAAAAGCACTTCTCTGCCACATCTCGATTTCCATCTGACCATCCACAACTACAGCTACCTTGGCACTCCTGTTCATCTTCTCCTCCACCAAGTTTGATTTCCAATCCTCACTTTCTGCCTTAGGCATATTACCACATACTGCTCCACAGGTCTGACTCCTGTTCCTTATGCATTTAAACTGTGTATTTCTTTCCTCTGCATCTTTGCGGAATCCGCTTCCTTTCCTACGGAAATAAGACCTTTCAAGGGTCTTTAGGCCCTAGAATATGCCTGGCTTTTATAGGTTATGTACAAATCATAGTTTTCCAGGATATATAACATGGGTGGTTATTTTCCCCACAGGTGGCACGAACATCTCCCTGACAGTGAAGGTATCCCTAAAAATATCAGGGCTGTGCCCTGAAGCATGGAAACATTGGAGATACTTTCCTTCCAAAAACATGTCAGGCGACATTAATAATAGATGGTGCTACCAGCAGCATCTTATGTAAGTGGCCACTACTGAGGTGTAAACTTAAAACTTAGCCATCACTTTGTAATAAAGCACACATCATAGCAGATGTGAGGTCTTGCCACAGGGTAAGCTTGCCAGACATTTAATAAGGCAAACATTTGGCTGTCATTAATGACAGAAATTGCTACTAGTTTACATTAAGCAATATGAAAAGTAAGTTGTCCATGTGCTATTTAAATGAGGTGTCACTTTTAGATCTTTTATCTTTAAAAGGAAGTATTAAACTACAAAAAAAAATATAATTTATTAACAATGTAGCTGATATCCATGTTGCTGCTAGAAAGCATTCAGTGTTTGCATATTAGAAAATGTAACCATTCTAATGTTCTAATATAAAAGTAAATTGCATCAACAAAGGTCTAAAGTTACAGTCTCATAGAGGGTGGATAATGGAAGTTCACATTTTATAGGCCTTAGGACTAGATCGGAGATAGCAGTTGACAATATGAAATAAATGAAGACTACCTATAACAAAGAAAAGAACAAGTCAAAAAAAGGGTAGAATATTGTGAGGAAAAAGATTAACGCGTTCATGGCAAAAATTGCCTTGTTTTAGGCTGGAAATAAGTCTAGGGATGGGAGCTTTAACCCTCCTTTCCAGTTCTTTTGCAGCCTGGCAGAGCTAAGTGCTGTCAGCTTCATCTTTAGTGCTTAATTAGTCATGATTTCACTTGCTCATGCATTCAGTTGGGTTTCTTTCTTTCTCTTTCCATGGTTTTAAGTTAAAATTCAGAAGAAGAAGAAAACCACTTGCCGTGATCCTTTTCATGGAGAAGAGCAGACAGGTTTTTTTTCAAAACATAGGCCCACTGTAAGCTGAACAAAAGCCCTATAAACCAAAGCTGCTTTGTACATCTCAGTAGCTCCCTCATGGTGGAGTCATTGGATGACATGGCAACCACTTAGAGGTGCTCTAAAGATAGACTTTAAGTAGTCCCTTCTGTAATGCTGATGTTCATTTACCTGCCACCTGCAGTCCTCCGTTTATTCAGATTTTCTCCACTCTCTGTTTGGACTCCACAGGAGAAGTGTTTCTGCACCCCTTTGTCTACTCTATGCAACTCCCACTTCTCACTTTTTCTTCTAATGAGGTGAGCTGTACAGCCATTTTCTGTGGAAGTTCAGCAGCACCTCTCTGGGAGGGAGTCATGGCAAGTGCTCTCTGAGTGTAGAGACCTGTGCTTCTCTGCAGAGGAAAACAGCACTGGTTTGAGATAACCACAATAGCATCTTCATTTCTTTCTCTGCTGCGGCTTCTTTTTGTTTGTTTTGTTGTGGTTTGTTTGGTTTTGGTTTTTGTTTGTTTGTTTTTTTTTTTTAATGAAACTTGATTAGCTTTTCCTATAGAAAACTGTATTTCTCTTAAGTACAGCTCTTTTTGGTTTACCTTAAGCTAGTTGGAAAGGTATGCTGAAAAATAAACTTCAAAATGAAAAAAATCATTTCAATTTTATAAAAGGATAGACATCTCAAAGATAAGTTCCTACAAGTTTCAAGAATGCAAGCATCAGAGCAGATGAGACTTACACCAGTGTGTCCCTACCAGAAAGCAGATATTTTTTACACTGACCCACAGCAGCCAGTTGATGTATCGATATGCATATAGCTGTGTCCCAGCTACAGCAATGCTATTTCTTAGAGGACTTGCTTTCTCCCTGGCTGAAAAAGAAGGTTATTTCAGATATATGGAGATGTAGTAGAAAACTGGTGTCACTATTGGGATTAGAGGACACAAGGAAGGCTGATGGGGCAGCATCAAAAGGATCGCATGACCACAGAGGATACAGCTGGGATTACAGAGATAAAGATGACAAGAGAACTTCCATGTGGAGCACAAATCCATGGTAAACCAAGCATTACAGTAGAGCTTGCTTTGCATATAGCTATGGAAAACATGAAACTGTGGGACACATGTTAAAAGCACTTAGAAGACATCCTAATGGAAACTCTGCTTGGTCTTGCATACATAGCATGTTGCTATTTAATTGTAAACCTATAAACTCAAGGAAGCTCTAAGCATAAAATTATCCAAAATAAAGATAGTCTGTAGAAATTAAACACAAAATCCAATCCCTATGCTTGCTAAAACTACCTGTTGGATTCTAGGATGTTCATGTCAGCCTGCTACAAGGGATGTTACTGGCTGCTGCTTTACATATTACTCAAGCTGTCTCTGCCAGCAGGAATGAAATTCCTGATGGGCTGTTTGGGATGGATGTTTCGTTGTATTTATTTGTCCAAAAGTGATCACGTCACTAACGTGACTCTAAAACACTTGAACAGTCTTGTTTTTGTATAAGGTGATGTCTAAGACCCTAGCAAGCTCTCATAGGAAAAAAAGTATTACATTGTTAGCCGAGAGCTCCAAGATTATTGCTGGTGGAAAAATACCACTCAGAATGGTGAGAAGCTGGAATATTCTGGACAGCATCATATCCTTGAATCGCTACACCCTGGTGCAGAGCAGACATGAAAGTCAGGAGACCAGTCCCTCATCTATCCTGACAATGGGATTTTTTGGCAGTTGACCAAGTTGGACAGATCCAAAATGGAGAAAGCTATTTTGACACGCTACTGACAACTGGAACAGATCTTCAGTACCAGTCCCAGGAAACTGCAGGTAGCAATACCACAAGTGGCCCAAGAAAGGGCCACTGGATATCTATTTCATATATGACAAAGCAAAAATTGTTTCCCCAAGTCCTATAAAACTTTATACCAAAGGTACAAAAATAGGACAGAGAAGTAGGGGAGGATGGCACCAGTGCTTTCAATCCCTGCCACTGCGAGGTGCTGGTCAAACAGGCAGTCAATCCTAGAAAGCAAGACAGTATTCACGCTTTACAGGGGCAGGCAACCCACCTCCCACAGCCACTCCTGCCTGCAGGGCAGGGGCAATGCACCTTCTGGACCCCAGGCTGAGGATCAGGTTACTCGGCATGCACAAGCAAGGCTCACCAGCTTTTGGAGTTATTTTTGCAAGGATATGGGACCTAATTTAAGGTCTATAAGTCTGATGATTCATGTATTTCTATTGCCAAGGATAAATACCAGATAAATAAAGGTTCCATCTGTGAAGAATTCCAGATTTGATATCTTCAAGTCAAAGTTTCAGACTTCTTGTTGCCCCCAAATGCAAGGTTTCTGTGCTATCAAGACACATGGCTAGTGTCAGCTTAACTCAAACTTACTTAAATTTTCTGTCTACCCCTTGATTTTATTCGTGCTGTAAGCTAATAAAGCAGCTTATATTTTACAGTAAAGTCCTTTAAATCGCATGTCTAATCCTAATCTTTTCTGAATTCATTCTGTCTTCTTTATAATTTCCCCTTAATGGCGGAGAAGGGAAGGGGAAGGGAAGCTCAAACCAGAAAACAAACACACACCCTCCTTTCCTTAAAAGTACAATGCTACTTTGCATGTAAAGAAGCCCAAGAAGCTTCTGATCCTCAGCATTGCAGGGGTTGTAACGCCACTAATTACGTTGGAGTTACGCGATTAGAGCAGGAGAGCAATGCAATGCTGAAGCAAGCCTGTCGGGGCAGGATTTTACCCTTGAATAAATTTGTGTTGCTTTTTAAGAAGGGAGGAAGTACATGGATAATAAAAGAGGAGTTTGTTGTGGTATGTGGGATATATTTTAAAATATAGCAGTTACAGTATTTCAGAAAAAAGAACCTGAGTTACAATAAGTGTGAAAGTGGACTTTACCTCATTTTCACTCAAAAATACATGTAATGTATGTGGAATGTTGATTTTCTTAATTTAGATATAGCAGAAAACAGAATGCTCACACAAGACACTTCTGATACAGGAAAACCCTTTGGGAACTGTGGTGTTTTGTGAGAAGAAATTTCTTACAGAGACTATCTAGTCTTGTTTTCAAAGAAAAATGAAAAAATAATCATCCTCAAAGACAAAGTTATCTTTCATAGCATGTTATTTCAGCATTGGAAACTACTTTTCATTTAGGAACGTCCAAGCTCTGCAATTAGTAAATCTCTTCATGTGGACAGTGCCCGAGTGAGAATCTCTCAGAACTGGTATAGAAGACAAGATTCTGAGAAGAGACATGCTGAAAGCAGAAGAGCAGGGGGTGAAAAATCAAGCTATTAAGTTTTTTCTCATAAAGTAACAACTTCAAACACTTCAAAGTCCTTCTCTCTTTGTTCATAACGAGAACTGAATATTTTGTGTCACCTCCTTCTACCGCTGATACTTGTAATAAGTGAAAAGGGGCAAGGCTGCAGTGATTTTGATTTTACAGAACTTTGTTTCCATTTAAATGATTAATGAAGACATTCACATCCAGCCTCATTGTGTTCCCATTGGCAAGAACTGTCAAGCCTGGAACAGTTACTCCAGGTTTGGCTCCTCTTGCATTGTAATGGCCTCAGCACCAAATACTTTGCATTGGAAATTAGTCACTTACTACAACAGTGGAATGAAAAGGATCTGTATGATTTGGATTTTCTCCAAACCACAATTAAACTTTAAAAAAAAAAAATCAAGCCAATTTTCTCCAGTGAAAAAACTCCATACATTATTCATGTCTTATGTATTGTTATCTCCAGGTTTGGGGGATGGGGGATTCTTTCTGTGTTCTAGGTTTTAGTAATCATACTGCTTTTGATTTAGTGCCCTCTTCTGCTTGATAATGAAAGTGCAATGGTTAAATGCCCATTTGCCCAATGGTTAAATATTCCTAATTAGCTCTCACTGGAGAATAACATTTCCCAGTAACTACTGAGAAATAAAATAGCCTTAAGCAGGAAGAAAGATGACACACACACACACACAAAAAAAAAATCACACTATGGGAAGGTGATCAACAAATGGCCACAGACCTCAATAATTTAATTTAATTACAGAGAGAGAAAAGGAAAGAAGGAATATGATCTTGATACATATTACTGTCTCTCCTCTTCCACTTGTTCTCTATCTTTCCCCCTCTAATTTAATTGGTTTGCATACTGCAGTCAACACCCAACTGAGACAACAAACTACGTGCAGCTGAACTTCCTGAGATCACAGAAACTATAGCAATGGATAACACTTACCCTAGGGCACAACCAGAGCTCACCCATATCTCTTTGGAAGGATCATTGAGTCATGAAGGTTTAAAATAACGTAAGCTATTTATCACTGAACAAGCAACATTTTTAGGTAGTTAGGAGACACCAAATCTGCACATGAAGCCTATACAAATAAGTAACAGCCCACATGAAGAAGAGTCTTCTATTCCACAGAAGCTCCTCATTTGGTTGATATAGAGGAGCTGTTGAACATCAGTAGCAAACAGCCTTTCAGAGCTTGCTAAAGCCATCATTTGAGTTTGGTAACACATCAGGAGGAAGTAAAGAGCATTTGCAGACAACTGAACCACTAAGAAAATCATGCTGTTTCAACAACCTGTTTAATTACCTGTAGTTCAAGTGAATAGCAGGAACAGCTCCAGTTTTAGCCCTTCTTCCCATCCCAATAAAGTTGGAGGAGGCAACATCTCCCACAGCATCCCAAAGAGGTAAGGACCAGAATGCAGGAGAATCCAGTTACCTACGATGACATTTGATGCCTGTCACTCTGGGATAGATCTTGTTTCCATTGTCCTACGCACCTGCCATCTTCTGCAGCAGGTCATCAGGGCAAAAGCAAAGCACACAACCAAGAACTTTCCTAAGAGCACAACTGCCTGTCTGGCAAGAGGGGCAGCAGTCTGTGGAAATGAGGTAATCCGAGGGTGGCAGACCAAGTGATGTTAGCTCCTATGTCCTTCCACACAAAGTGCCTTCTGTCCCTGCACATCTCCCCCACCCCACACAAGCCTGTGCCCTTTGAGCTCTCCTGCAGCATTGCTGACTCAGTCTTTCACCCCCAACCACCAGCTGAGAAGAAACAGCATCTGCAGTAGCTAATTGTGGCCACCGAAGTGCTACTCAGCTGCATCATATGTGTGCATTTGCTCACCTGCTGTCAAACATCACAAAATAAGCTACTGATCTCCTCAGTCATCACCGAACGAGCAGTAACTTTGAGTCCTTCCCACCTCTCTGGTAAAACAGAATTTGGGGTTGGCTAGTTAGCTCAAAATTTATGAGAGGAGACGAGAGAGACCAACAGGTGGGGGTTAAAGCACAGCCTCGGTTCTTGGCTTGGTTTGGGTTTGTTGGGGTTTTGTGGGTTTTCTGCCAGAAAAAACATATAACAAATTGTACTGTATTCCATCATGAAAGCTTGCTGCACAGGCACAAGAAATACTGCTTAAAGAATTTCACTCTCAGATTTTCCAAATTTTGAGTACCAACTTGCAGTGTGAATGATCTTTTTAAGTAGTTTTCTCGTGTTTTCAAGAAGCAAATTAAAATAAAATTTAAATTCTATATTTATGTTAACACAGGCAAAGAGTAAAACTGGAACTGTTGGATGGACTTCACCTGCCTCCAGCATTTCAGCTAATTGAATTGCTGCTAGCAGCAACAGGCTATCAGCCTTTATGTGAACTAGCGCTAGAGGGAGGTGAAACGCTTTGCCAGCTGCTTCCGCAGATACTTGCTGCCTGCAGAAGAGCAATTTGCAGTTTGGACAAATTCGGGAATCCCAAGTTTTACTCTGAGCTTTGAAGTTTATTGTCAAGAGCAAACCTTTTCCCCCCGTCTCATTCAGGCCTGCATTGTGTCTGCTCTCTGCTGTGATCTTAATGAGCCAAAACTCTTCCACCATTTTCTATGGTTCAGTCTTTGTATAGCAACTCAAAAATTCACTTTTCTGGACATGAAGGACAGAAAAATATTAATCTATGTGGTAATTAGACTCCGTGCTAACATGACTGATAAAAGTGATCAATGATGGCTAGAAACCACCTCACCCAGTAAGACAAAGAACTTCTGATTAAGTAACAAGGCGTTCCGCACACGGTTGACTATTTATTTTGAAGAGCAGCCATCTGCGAATTGCAAAATATCTCTGTTGTGAATCTAGGATAATCAAGGGCTGAAGCAGACCATGCTGTGCTGCATGTCGTCACAGGTAGAGTTTTGTTCTCAAGAGTAGTGTCTTTTTTATAATTAAATAAAGAGGGCGGGGGGGAATCTTGACATGAACCATACGTACAGGCTATCCTGGGACTCTTAGATTTTTTTGAAATCAGAAAGATTAAAAGCTTTGGAAAGCACATCATAGGTTGTGTTTCAATTCTTCAGGCATCTGTTCCCAAGGGCTAATATATTTTGCCATGTATCAGAGCAGTTCCAAAGATAAAGTGACATTCAGCAAAGCCTACAATTTCAGAAACTCTACTGCCAGCTGCAGAAATTAGAAACAGTGTATTTTACTGGGAATTAGTGAAAATGATGAAATGGAACATTTAAGAATATGCATCCATCATATGATGTTTAATCTACCAGATAAATAAAGATAGACTCTCATCCAAAAATATCTGTCTAAGTCTTTTATTCCAGTAGCTTTGTCTACAAAAATTGCTTTTCATCACAGCGGCTTTATCCTTTAAGCAGAAGGCTGTGGTATGGCTTCTTGAAGTTCAGGTGCCTGATTTTGCCTCTGTGTTATTCCAGTTATTCCTAAGCAGGTACGGGGGCAATAGGCTGCATTTTTGTTGGAGTGCTATCACAATTTGCCTTCCAATGGGGGAAGGAGCGTGTGTCGCTTTGTGCCATGGGTAGGAATGTCATAATGCTGTGATTTCCCTTTCAGCATTTTTCCAAAGTTCTGCTTGAAGAATAAGCAGTCAGATGCACCTTATAATTCACACTTTCTGTATAAATTGTGTATAATACACCTTATTTGGCCCCCGGTTTAGAATTATCACCATTCTGTGATGTCTGTAATATGTCTCAGTAAGAATTCTGCAGTAGGTGCACACACATGCACATAGCACAATGGAGGTTTAGGAGTAGTGTGATACAAACTCATTATTCATTACAGATTTCTTCATTATTAAGGTAATACTAAAAAGAGAAGATTATTTAGCTATTCTGTTCTTTATTAGTCCCTAAGAATCCTTGTCCATTTGAACACCTGTGGCATAGCCTTCCACAGGATTTTGCTGGCCATCTGTGAGGGCTCGGAGAGGAGCTTTACCATAGCCTAAATAGCTTGTGATTTGTACAGGAGTGTTCTCTCAAAGCTCCGTGTTGTTATGCCACCGCTGCATGTCACTGCTAAGACAGAACAACGCAGAAAGACTAGAGCAAGATGAATAAGGTTTGGTAGGAACAGGGCCCAGCACCTCCAAGGTAGGAGCCACCACTTCCATCAATGATGATAACTTCAACCGGCGCGACTTTGATTTTCATGCTATAAAGTACCTATTGCTACTACTTGCAAACAGGTTTTGTTCTCAAAGCAGGAGCCTTAAAAGTACTTACTTCTGGATATTGTTGTGCAAGGAAGGATAGCATCAAAAATGTTTATGGAGGGGGAAAATTAGATCTTGTACAGCCAAATGTCCTATGCTTACAATTGCAAATCCAAACTTGGGAGCAAACAAGGTTGTTATTTTCCCTGTGACCCGATTTAAAAACACTAACAGGTCATTTGTATAAGTTTTTAACTTAGTTAAAACCTTTTCCTTACATTTTAGCATGAAATGTTACAATGGTATAATGATGCACCACAGTTTGGACCAAAAATAAGAAACGGATGTACATAACGAGACAACAAAGACCTAGAACAAGTTCACTTGACATGGTTTCGGTTAAGTCTACCGCTTCTCTTAGCACGAGTATTTATTTCATGCTGGGTTGTGCTTTGACAGTTATTACTGGATGCTACTTTCTAAAGCAGAGATGTTAATCATGGAAGCGTCTCTCTAACCAACTTAAATGGTATTAGGTAGTCTGCTGCAGCAATGAATGCTGGTCCTAAGGAGCAGTGTGTGGTGTGACAAACTGCACAATTTCTTGTATGTCTCCGAGGAAGATTATGAGGTTTCACACAGGAATCAGATGGTTGATTGCCACAAATATTTCCATTAAACTTTTCAAAGGCTTCAGTGCTGCTTACTGGGAAAAAGAAAAAAGAATCTGGTTGAGAGGAAGCAACAATAAATGATGTTTAGCAACAGACTTGATTCATCAGGTCTTTTTCTTTGCAAACATTCAAAGCACACTGTAGATTTGACTGCAGGTTATCAGTTAAGTGAATTACAGCATATAAATACCACTGCTGCGTAAATCAGGCTTATCTGATGGCTTCTGAAAGCTTGTTCTGCTACTACCACCAAAGCCCAATTTCAAAGAACCCAACATCTTCAGCCGCGTTGCTCAGGTACAAATGAATTCCGCTGCATGGCGGACACATTCCACTAAGCCCTACTTCTACAAATAGTTACTTGCTTAATGTTAAGCACAAGGTAAACCAATTGTGTTTGCTGGGATTACTGATATAAGTAGCTTCATAGCTGTGTGGATCTGGGGCCAACGGCCACACGCTGTAGAACAACTGTACTCTGAAAAGAAAGGGGAACTATATTCTTCCTCAGGCATGCTCTCAGCATCTATTCAAGGCTTCATCTGAGGACTTCATCCATTACTACTACTTTTATCCCTTCACCAAATAATTAGTATCTTTTTAAAAAGTTAATTGGATGCTGATTTAATTCTCACACCAATATTATTTTGATTTTTCCCCCTTTGAATTGCTTAAAAACTACACTGTGTTTTAATGCAAACTCAAAGTTAAGGTCCATACGCTAAAGTGCTTATGATCAAAACATACACTAAATAAATAAATCCTTTCCTGACTGGGAATGCATGGTGGCTTTTGACTTGTACATTAGAAAAAGTCAGCCAGCAATCTTCCAGCACTAAGTAGTAAAATGTTTTATAAACCTTTTTTCGCCCACCAACAAGATCGAACTGGAACTCAGTAAGAGACTCTTTGTGTAACCTTGTGATTCATAAGAAGTAATTTTTTATTTTTTTTTCCCCCCAAAAAGACCTTGTGCAGTTGAAGCAGAATTCAGTGGACCTGTATGCTGGTAGGAGATTCATCTATTTCCAATTCTTTCCATCAAAGGTGCTTCCTACAGTTGCCTTTCCTCCCGCCCCTTTAAGTTACCGACTCTGCCTTCATCAACTGAATTGACTATATTGTGTATTTGTTATCTAAATAAAAATCTCGAATAACAATGCAATAATTTTTCAGGTTGCAAGATGCTTACAGGGGGAAAAAAAAAAAAAAGATTCCTAACTCCATTGCTTTCTCTGTATCACCGCATTTGTGTGTCCCAGAGTGGAGACAATTTCTTGGTAACTTATGTTTCTGATGTGGTGTCCTCAGGTGTAACAAGAACATTGTGGACAAAATTTTTTATTCTATAAAGTAATAAAGCCAACTGAGCAAGATACTAGCAAAATAGTAAGAATATTCTATTCAATATTTTCATTAGCGCAAACTGAAAGTGCAGAGAGACTAATTGTGAAAAAATGTCTTTAAAAAACACAGTCCAGAGGGTTACAATTTCACTGTGTTTACACTGAGGATAACAAGAGAAGAGTTCAGTTTTAAAGGGCAATAATCCAGAAGTCCAGTATCTATATAATTTAAATCAATGTCCAAAGAACACTTTTTGCTTAGAAGGAAGTTACAGCTCTGGGGTCTTTATCCAGCTTGCCTAGGACTAAGATAAAGCTATAAATAAATACCTAGCGTGATAATTGACACAGAAAAATTTTGCTCCCTAGCCTCTAAAAGATGCCAACAATGGTTCCCAAACAATAAGAAATACTTGAGTTAAGTTCTTTTTTCAGGTAGTCGTTGGGAGCAGAAATCCAGATTCACCATGAGAGTACCTGTGCAGACTGACCCCATGCTGCAGTTGCCCCTAACTGAGAAAAAAAAGAAAGGTGAACAGCAGGAAACCACCTGTGCAATTGTACTGTGTACCTTTAGGGTTCCTTGGCAACTTCTTCAGGTGTCTTCTCCTCCACAGAAACTGCAAATGGAGACAAAACACCAGTGAGAAACATTGGAAACAACTTATTCAACAACAAATAGTCAAGTAAGTTGTTTCCTTTAGTCCAAAGGATGCTTTGGACCAAGGGGATACAATTTACAAAGTCATATCAGGTATACAGACATTTTTCCTTTCAGCTTTTTAATTCTAATTGTAAAAGAGTTTAGAGGCCAAATTTCTAAACTCCTTTGCAGATCTCCGCAGTGATGATTTTAACACACCTTTTTCTTTGCATTCAATTATATAAGTCATCTGCAATAGCAATATAAGATCATTTGACTGAAACATCGTAAGGTTTATAAATATCACATGTTCTCTATTTTTCTTCACAGCAAAGTGATTTAAGGGAATTCTATCTTTCAAATTAAGTCAGATGTTTAAAAAGCGTGTTAACACCATATGAAGCACAAGGGAGAATTTCTTGTTCTTAATGAACTTTACATCTAGCCACTTAGCAGGGCACCGAGCTTAAAACACCCCTGCCGATTTCTACTACACGGCATATAATTTCAAAATTAAATTTTCTGCTAATGCTATGATGCCAAACAGAGTCATCGCCAGCAGCCACATTGCACCACGTGAGTTCTGCATGCTCTGGCAGTTAGTTCCATGCAAACAGCCACTAGTGCTTTTGGGAGACAAAACATTTCAGACCCAACTGTACTCGTGCACCTTCTGAAGTTTGCCCCGACTCCTCAGCATCAACATCCTGGCTCTTCAGGGATGCGTCAGAAATCTCCGGAGCTGCTGAGGCTTCTCCTTCCTTGACACTGTCTAAGTTTTCCTCACAGGCAGAAGAAGCTGCAACATCCAAGACTTCGCTCACAGCTTCTATGAATCAAATTAGAGAGATAATTTTCTTGTCTTTCCGTTCACTGGCACAAATGAGGGCGAGCAGTCAAGGCCCACAGAGCATGAGGTACCTGCCTAGCCTACGTGTTTGAAGTAACTGAAGGCAACAGGACCTATCGGGTTATTACATTTTATCATGCAAATAAAAATTTACAAAAGTGGAATTCCAGGGAAAGTCTGTTCCCAACCCTGGGGCAGAAAACTATAAACATAAGCTATTTTCATGTATTTAGACAAAGGTAAGTTAGAAGTCTCTAACACGTATATTCTCTTGCAGATACCCTCATTTTATTTTCTGATTTCTGTTAATGATGTGCAAGATACTAATGGCAAAGCTGCCATGGAAATAATCCTAGTCTGATCAACACCATAGGACATTACACATACGCTCCACATAACCTTGCAAAGACATCAGGGGTAATTTTAATGCAGAAATGCCCTAACTTCAGGCTGAAGGTTCAGGGTGCGATTCCAGTGTCGCGTGATTGCCAACTAGCCGTTTTTCCATACTCCTTAAGGAAAAAGCAAACGATCCGTATAGAAAGTCTGTAATAGGTAATCGGTCTATATACAGAAACACTCTGCAGGGAGACTGAAGACCTCATCCAGCAGTTACACGTTAGCTTTTACCTGAGTAAATTCTCTCTTACCATATTCTTCTAACCTTCCTCTTGGAGGTCTCCATCATCACACACCTTAACTGCGCGGCCGGATAAGGTTTGCAGGGGCTTCGTTCTTACAAATTGTGTCCTATACTAAGATACATGTACATTAAATACAGCTAACTAAACAGCTTCATTAGAAGTTCAATACAAGCTGTAAATAGTTCTGTAGAGCTAGCATCCCATGCCTTTTCCTAAATATCAGCTTGCAGCTATTTAAATACAGCATATTCTGAACATCAACTATTTCACTTTATTTTGCAGAACACTGACTGAATTTTGAAGAAGCAACAGAAAAAAAAAAATAAATCAGGAACTGCTACCTTTGTCTTTATCGGGAACAGCTACGCAATAAAACCAGTACATTTGAAATTCAGAACGTTTGACATTTTATAGCTAGTATTACTTGATGTAATGCAATGTATTTGCTATGGTAACAAGCTGCTGGTTTTGAGTTTGTAACATCAAACATTTAGTTTATATTACCAAAAACTTGCTCTCTGGCTTACAGCATTTCATCTTGCTAATTTTTGTTTATTTCTTGTGATGTTCCAGTGTTTTAATTTCTTTTGCACCAAGAAGAGTAAATCAGGAAGCCAGTGGAGGGAACAACATGGACTTATTGCTTTTTTATAAAACATCATTTCCTTTGAATGGGAATTGTGTTTATTTGTCACCTACAGGAACACCTGCCTTGAAAACAAACATTAACGCTTATACGACGTGTACTGAACGATTTCTCTGGTCTGAAGTATTCTTTCTGGCTATCAGAAAGGCAGTCTACTGCAACAAAACATGGATTCCTCCCGATGCGTCCATCCAGGCCTCTGCAGAACTGTCAGTCCCTAAAAGACAAAGGGCCTTGTTGTGACAGGCATTGCATTTTTGAAAACCTTTGTCTGTAGATAGGAGTAATTGTCCTTGGTCCGCAGAAAACTCCAGCCGGTACTTTCTTTTTTTTGGAAATCCAAGTGGCTTTCACATCCGTTCCTTGAGCACTCGTGGCTGGAGTTTTGTAGGAGTCACCTTCCTAGCGCCACAGCTGAAGTGCTCACTTCGAGAAGAGCAAGCTGGCAGTAGCTGGGGGTCCAAGCACGCTTGCTCACAGCAGCGCCAGAGGTGGCAGCTTGTACTAGGTCATTATCCATGCCTTAAGGCATTATCTCCAGCAGGGATCCAGATTGGCCCATGAACATCATTTTGGCATCATTTCTTGGGCCAGTTGTAACTACAGCAAGCTATCTGTCTTCTGGTGCTTTGACCACCATGAAAATAAGAACCAGTCTATAACCACAAAGGCTATTTTAAGCCTTAATCTGACAAACTGAAAAAAATCTCGGTGAATTTTTTGGTGGTTTGTACAAAGCTCAGTCTTGGAACACAGGCTCTGTATCCCACTCACGAGGCCAACACGTTTTCCCCTGTCCTGAGGAATCGCTGCGATGCCAGGGCAGCACCAGGTGAACGATGACCTGGCAAACCGGGAACAATTCCCCCCACATCTTTCAGAATGGGGGCTACCATGGCCCCTTCCCTGCGGGAACACCAGGCAAACTGCCCCGCTCCCTCGCCACCTCTCTGCTGATCAGCTGGTAGCACAAAGCAGTGTATCCTTATCCTTTTTGTTTCCCTGGATGTTAAATTTCATCTCAGTGCTACTTCCCCCCTACCCCTGCCTTTTTCTTTTTTTTTTAATCTGCGTGCATTTCACATTTTTTCAATCCAGCTTAATCTCTCACAGTTGTTCCATGTAAAATCCTGCAGTAGCGCCCGATTTCATAAAAGAGATTTAAATCTATGCCTGGTACTCATCTTCCATCGTCCTTGGAAGAAGGATTTTACTTTTCTGTCTGTTCAATTATTGCAAAGTTGTTAACAAGCCTGTTGTGAAACTCTACAGCAATTAATAGATGTAATTGAAATAATTTCTAACTTCTGATAATTCAAATACTACAAAATTTAAGCTTCATTTTTCCAGAATCGAGTTACAGCATCTAACTGGTTCTGTGTTGTTTTCTGAATAATGACCAGTTTGAAATTCTGCAGTCCCCGTATTTCCTCGTGCAGCAATCACTGAGACACTTTGTCTATTTATGCCAGTTTTCTTACAATTTCTACAGGCTTTAAGTGAACAAAATCATCTGCATTGTGCAACGGCTCCTCTGCAATGAGGGCACATGGTGTTTAAGTGCTGTTAGTATTATGTTTTCAGCTGAATGCCCAGCTGCTTTGTTATTGATGTTACACAATACCACTACAGCTCCTTAACATCTTTAAGAAAACACCTACTTGCAGCATTCCAGTCAAATTGGTCTCCGCCTTTGTGTATAATATTAGATTTCTTTTCTGAAAACTGGGTATTTATTTTTCTTATGCTTTTTCACCAGGCATTTGTCAATTTTAAGTTTTCCCCCGAGATAAGTAGCAAAGTGCCAATATCAGCCGGTACAGTTTTCTTCAACTTTGCTAGGCATTTGTATATACTATTGCACTTACGGATCTGAATTAGGAGTTCAATTTTCTTGTGATTTCAGCAAATGATACTATATAATGAGAACTTCAAGCCTCAGAGAAATCAAACTAATCACCTTTACTAAGTGTAGGCAAGTGGTTAGGCTCTGCATATTGCGTCAACAGCGGTTCTGAAAGCATTCAAAGGGATTTTAACATACGGAGGATTTTGAGGACAGTTGTCCTCAGGCCAGTCAGACCCCTTGACATACTTCCACTACGCAACCATCAGTACAGAACTTGACATCTTTGTAATACCCACTGCTTACCTGTAACACCGAACCCTAACAAAAATACCGCCTGCTTCTTCCCAGGGTAGCTATAGGCACTCTCAAGTGCTCGTTAGCTCCTCTGCTTTACGAGTTAACCAGTTTGAGAAGAAATACCTCCTTCCAAATCGCACAGGCAGGAACAGAACATGACCGGGCAAGCACCAGCAGCACATTACATATGCACCACACATAATACCAAACCATTTATGTTATGAAAACACATCTGGTTTGAGTTGAGTAAATACAGAAAGGGAAATTGATTTTACAGACAAAAGGAAATTAGGTTTTTGTTTTGTTTTAAATAAGGCAGCAGCATTAGGAAGCTCCAGTAGCTTATTAGCACAACATCCAACATCTAGTTCCACCTAGAAATATAATTTTTATGAAACTATCATTTCAGTGAAAAAAAGAAAGCTGCTTCCTGTATAAAGTAGTTATTCCTGCAGTCTTTAAAGACACAATTTTTACTCTTAAAAGTGCTAATGTTGCAGCACTGAAAGCGCAGCACTCCACATTTCTGTGCACTCACAGTAGAACAGAAAACAAATCCAGGGTGAGAAAACAAATCCAGGGTGCTTCTGCATCCTCATGATCGTCAATTGAATTGTGTGAATTTTAGTGAGCTCAGCATTCCCCCAGCAGAACAGAGACGCACGAGCAGGGAGTTGCACGCCCTGCGTGACTGACTCGTCTTTGCTCCAGCTAATAATAAAGAATTAAAAAAACCCCACAGGCGTATTAACTTTCTCCTGCTAATAATAAAAACACCCAACACAACAGCCCCTGGACGGGGATTGACTTCCAGAACCCAAACTCTACGGCTTCCACGGCCTTGTCCCCCTTTCCCCAAAAGCTTTTCAAGCATTTAAACCAAGGTTTCCCGCTTTCCTGAGGGAGCTGTTCTGCAGAATCAGCCTGGATTTTTGTCTGGGACGCAAGCCTCTAGTCTGAAATTAAATGGGCTCACACGGGCAGTCATGTCCTGCTGCCTGGGAAACAATACGCTGTAGGGTGACCTTGAAGCAGGCAGGTGAAAGGGCGGTACGGAGCAAACCGGGTTGGCACTAACGGCAAAAAGAGGAGTCTGAAATATGCCAAGAACTTGGTTCTTGAAAGAATTTTTGTAGAATTTTTTGTTTCTGATAGCATTCCGACAGGGTATGCATTGTCAGGCTTTAGCATTCAGCGTTCACAAAGCGGGATTTTCACCACATACTGCGCGTGAAAGCTAACAAAGCGCACTACCAATTGTCCAACACCTGTGTATCATTTCATACGTCAGCTTTCATCGACCACAACTCCCAAAGAAAGTGGTACGATGTACGAGATCAAGGAGAAAAAGAAGAAACAAATATTCAACTTATTCTACGCCGCTATAGTCATGTCAGTGTTGCCAAGAGAAGCAAGCAGGCAAGTCAACCGTGAGAAGTTCTGCTCCTCCACCCGAGCAGACTCGGACTGCTCTGGGAGCAAGGTACACCTTCGTCCCTTTGTTCCAAGTTTTTTCAACACTAATTTAAACTGCTGCTTTAAAGCTTAGAGCAGCCCTTAAAAAAAAAAAAA
>VXBH01008057.1:1101526-1117012 GCA_013400035.1 Rynchops niger
TTCCAAAGCCGGGGGGGGGGGGGGGGGGGAGGGGTCAAATTTAATCCTGAAAACTGAAACAGTATTTCATTTAGAGTCTTTCAGAGAACTACTCACACTGGAATGTGATGCTTTTGTTTAAATAAAGCTTCTTCTCGGTAAGGTCCACTGAGGGTCTCAGGATGTCCCCTGAAATGTTAGGACAGGCAGAGCAAAAAATTCCCTTTTCTTTTCATAGTAGAATTCACCTTTAAATAAAAGTCAAATTCTGCCACGTTTGGAAAATAATTGAAGAATATATTTGAGAAAGACTACAAAATAGAGCGCAACAGGTGGGGATACCTGGCTCCCTCAGATCTAATCCAGGGGAGAACACAGCAGTAGCAGTAAGAAACTGCGATTGCCTTTAAGACCAACTTAACATATTTTGGTTCCATCATCAGCTTTAAGGAAAACGGAATAGAAGCTCATTCAAACAATGGCGTCTGTTCTAAATCCTGAGGTGGCGGTGACAGCTAAGGTCCCCTTCCTTCCTTTCCTCAGAAGCCACCTGCCACTCCAGGCACGGCTGACCTGGGTTCAGCACCTCCTCCCTCCGCTTACAGGGGCTCAACTCCCCCATCGTCCACATCAGCAACAGGGAGAGGAGGAAGTAACCATCACCGAGTCAACTTGGGGCAAAACCATGCATATGTCTCTGTAAAATGAGCAGGTGCTTCAGGTTTCATTGGCCAGGAAGACACGGGGAGCTCAGCACGGAGGGCGTGCAGAGATACCCACCGGGAACATGCCGAGCACCGGGAACATCCCTCAGGACTACTAGAAATGCTCTGCCTCTGCTCACTGGCATTTTATTCAGTGACCATTTAAGATTATAACCAGCTAGAGCAAGTTATCCATTTCTTCAGAAAGGAAAAACACTTAATGCTTAAACATTGGGAAATGTTTAAGTGGGAATGTTAAGTGGGAAAAAAGGAAAAGCATCTACTGGCTGCTTAACCACAGACCAACGCCTCTCTCCAACACTGAATTCAGCACTTGAGCTTCAGACAGGAAAAAATAAACCTCTCAGCTCTACGTGCTAAACCAAATCAGGGAACTGACAATTATTTAGAAAATCACTGATTATTTTTCAGTCCTGTCAGTTCCTTCAACGCACGGGACAGGAACTAGTGGCTGGTGATTGCCAAAGCCCACATTGCTCTCAAGAAGTTGTTTGTGGAACTGCCCTGGCCCGACCACCCAGTTGTTCGGAGGCGGCACGAGGGCAGGCTCAGCCTTCCTACCTGGCAATACCTCACCAGAGCCCACGGGCCTTGGGATGTTTCTCCCTTTGGCATTTCAGCTATTCCGTAAGTTAAACCTGAACCAGAGCCTCAGAGTCTTTGAGAAACCGATGAACAAAGGAAGGCTGAGATTTCTCATAATCCTGCCACTATAAAAATATGACAACTTTTTCTTTTTGCAAGCCATCCATAAGTAATCCAGAGAAAAATCCATGAGGTCCAGCTGAGAGCCTAAACCATGACATTATGAAGCACATTTTTAAGAAAACAAATTTTTTCTTCACTCCGTACAGCAAGAAAAGAAACAACTTCTTTCAACCAAACATTTCACAGGTTGTTTGTGCCTAATGTAGGTCACTAGTTCCTAAGAAAAGCCTCATTAGTTCATACTAATGACCAGAAGACTCACTTCAAGAGAGCTTATTCCACAATGGATGATGAAAAAAAAAAAAATATAAAATCCAGAGATGCCTGTAACGGTCAGAATAAAAGCATAACACTGCATACCACATTAACCTAGAAGAGTTTATAACACCTCATATAATTTCCAGTGTATCAGTTTTTATTCTGTACCAAGGGTTTGTAGCAACGAGAAGGAATTCACATTGTGTTTAGCTGGTTATTTTAAACATCTAGCCACTGACTGGAATGGATCACAACAAAAACTAGTTAACATAAACAGCATATATGAAAATGCACTAATAATTTGATGTCTGAAATCCTTCAGGAGTTGTAAAAAACCTTTTAATTACAAGTCAGGCATTTTCTTCAATACTCTTCATACAAAGCAATGCACCAAGTTTTACCCACTTACATTGTTTTCAAAGGAGCAACCAAAGCTCAGGGTGTTGTTTTCTGAAAAGGATGTTTCTCTCTGCAATGAGAAACACTGACCAAAAATTAATATAAAAATCCCCATCGTTACCATTCTGGTTTGAACCACCACTGCAGGAGAACAGAAAGGAGTCCCTCTTACCATTTTCTCTAAAGTATTCCTTTGCATGCTCTATTTAAAGAAAATTTTTAAGTAATGCAGGTAATGCTACTTAAGGTAAAGTAAATGCGAACAGTTTTTGTTGACCAAAGTGAGTTCTTGCCTTCCAATTTAAAGAAATAAAGTTATTTTAGGATTCTTTTTAAGTCTTGACAATGAGGTATAAATATTTTATTAGTAAAAAGCAGTAAGTCCATTTTCTCCTTAACAGTCACAACCATTTAGGCATTATTCACTTCATGTCCTTTTACCAGCTTTAATTTTTGTTTTTGAAAAGCTACTTGTCCCCTTCTAGAATAGACAAATAGGAAGACAGTTATTTTATGTAGCTCTCCCCCATTTATTTGTTTGCACTCTTAACTGGGACGTTCTAGGGTTTTTTCGCATTTTACTGGAATCTTCCCCCCCCCCAGCCCAGTGACAAACAGTCTCTCCATTTACCAACGTGTGTCTTCAGATGCTCACACGTTTTACAGAAGTCTTTTCTAAATATTGTTCACATTCTTCCTACAGAGATTTTCCAGTTATGCTACGATGACCCATCTGTAAGGTCAGTTTTATGAAAGAAAAACAGGAGGAAGAGAGAAGAGACTAGTGGCCAGTGTATGGCAATCAGAGAGATGAAAAATCAACGGAGCAGCCAGAGGGACAGACAGAAAATGATAAATGTGAAGCAGAAATACCCAACAGAAGTTCCACAGATATGGATACTTCCCCAGGAGGATAATATTCACATAATTCAACTTTCTAGAGCCTAATTTAGCCAGCTTAGTCTACCACAATCAATGAAGAGGAAAAAACCCTCGAAGAGGAGATTCAGAATAATCTGCGATGTTTCTGATCTATTCAAGTGAGGTTGAGTAAAAAAAAAAAAAAAAAGTGTCATTATTTTCACAAGGTCCAAGTGCAAACAAGTGGTATAATCATAAGGGATGAGGTCTGTCCAGCCCTGTCCACGCTGCATCTTACCCCAGCACTTAAGGCTGCAGAGAGCTGTAGGTCGCGCAGCTTTTCCGCCTTCCTCCATCTCACACAAACAAATGCCTAGAAGGATGTGTTTGTTCTGCTGAGCAATGTCATTCTGAAAGCCTCCGAGTAAGTATGAGCAATTGCAAATGACCTTGAGGACTTTTCGACAACCTTCAAAATACTCCCAGTGTCAGAGCATTTGAATACGCACCCAGAGTTTGGTAACTTACCAAGTGAAAACAATGTACACGGACCACGTTGGGTGTTTTTGTCCGGTTGGCATCACTGTGTGATCGGGTCAGCAAAAGTCCTGCCCAGCGCAGCCTGAATTTGTTTCTCTAGGCTGCAGACAACTGGCATTGTGATGCCATTCGGAGCTTAGCATGGAGAACTCCGGCACATTCACACCTTAATCCTCCCCAAACCTCATTACTCACTCAAATGGTGTTTGAAATAACAGAGAAGAGACCACGTCCTTCAATACTTACAAAATTAGAAGAGAACTTATGCTACAGAACTCAGGAGTCCAAGACAGCACAGTTTTGGGCTAGTTGGTTTTGCTATTCCAGTTGGTAATGCCAAAACACCAAGCATCAATACTAGATTTGGAGAGAAGTTTCTAGCGGCAATCCAAAAACTAAAAGTCACAGATGGAACCAGGCTGCCTAATCCAAACAGCAGCTTGCCAGTCTGTGCATTTTACAGCATTTGTTCTATCTGAAGAGGAATCGATCTTAATTTATGGTCCCCAGACAGCATACAGTAGAAGGAGAGCAGCAGGAAACTTAGCAGCATCAGGCAGTAGCCAAGAGTGACAGCGCAACAGCTCATGTAATAAAAAGGTACAGAAAACTAGAACTCAGAGGAAGCTAAAACCTTGGGAAAAGAGTTACATCCACAGAACCTTTTTTTTTTTTTTGGCACCAGTATTTTACAGAATTCCAGAGACCCGTAATGGGTTGTAAATTGCTTAAGTTGAGGCAAGGAGAAAATTCCAGCCAGGTACAATTGTAATTAACTTTCGAAAATTGAAAATTACCCTAATTAAGTACCTACCTCCAAGGGTGTGGGGGTGTTTTGGTTTGGTTTTGGGTTTTTTTTGCACATCCATGTAGAATCACCCGTTTGTGTTATCTATATACATATGTACGTATACTGGAGCTGGAGACAGACATCCATTAGCACCTTTACCTTCCAAATGTATTACAGAAAGCCTTATAGATTAAAAGAAACAATTGCATTTGAAAAAGCAGAGGTAACGATAATAATACTTGCACCTTCATCTGCAGAAGTAACATCACGCTACCAACAAAACTAATAAAAGTTATTTGAATAAGTATTCTTTTTCAAAGTAAGCCTGCATTTCCCTTGGCAGTTCTGAAAGAAAAATAATTCTCTACCTCAGTAAAAATGTAGATACACTTTTTTCCCCTCTAAACAGAGAGAACACAGATGATGAAAATGGTTAAATACAAAATTGAAAGGGATTTTAATTATAAAATTACTTTTAAAAAAAACCAAACCCACAAATAGCTGTTGACTGCAGATAAGCACCGAACAAAGTGGTACATAGAGAGCAGAGAACTTTGGAATCAAAATGCCATCTGCTTATATTTCAAGTATTATGCCAGTGGAAACCAGCTTTTACCTAGCTTGAAGGAAAGGGGTACTGGTTTGAGTTTGTGTGTGCAAGGCCACGTGCTGCTTGTTAAACCCTTTACGTGGTCAAGAGCCAGAGGCCCCCGCCAGTTCCTCGGAGATGCAAGGGAAGTACCTCTTCAGCAGTCGTGCTGTTCTGCCGTAGATGGGGCCTGGAGGAGAGCAGCAGCTGAGCGCTAAGGTGACCTGCCAGCAGGAGCCTCTGCAGCCTCCCAGGGCAGGACTCCGGTTACAGGGCAGTCACAGCGGGACACAGCCCCAGTGGGGGAACCTCATGTGAACTGCTTAGGAGATCCGTAGGGTTCACCCTTGACTCAGACACACCTGTTAGGAACAGTTATTTACAGCAGTCTCTACTGCTGACCACTGGCATGAGATAACTGCTCTCAGAAGCAAGTTTCAACGTCCCAGAAACGCCAAAGAGATCAGGCAACGCCACAGCAGGGAGTACTCTCCCTGGCTCTAGACACCAGTAATTACTGAGGGGAAGTACAGCTTCTGCTGCCTGATATGAAATGCTTCAGATAATATGCGATATCTTGATTAGAGGTTGGAAGGAAGAGGGCTCAAACAACATGCAGAAGTTTCTCAACAATTTTCTATCCCACAGGTTTGCACCCACCGGCTTTGCCCCACAGCAAAAAATAATCCCTGCAGCAAGATTCGACAGAGGACACCTGAAACGACGCTCAGAATCCCTTATAAATATCAACATTACAGAAGTGCTGTTCTAGTGCTGTTTTCATAGAATCATAGGGTTGGAAGGGACCTCTGGAGATCATCTAGTCCAACCCCCCTGCCAGAGCAGGGTCACCCAGAGCAGGCTGCACAGAAACGCGTCCAGGTGGGTTTTGAATGTCTCCAGAGTTGGAGACTCCACCACCTCTCTGGGCAGCCTGTGCCAGGGCTCTGCCACCCTCAAAGTAAAGAAGTTCCTCCTCATGTTTAGGTGGAACTTCCCATGCTCAAGTTTGTGCCCATTACCTCTTGTCCTGTCCCTGGGCACCACTGAAAAGAGCCTGGCCCCATCCTCCTGACACCCAGCCTTTAAGTATTTTTAAGTGTTGATAAGACTCCCCCTCAGCCTTCTTTTTTCCAGACTGAAGAGACCCAAATCCCTCAGCCTTTCTTCACAAGAGAGGTGTTTGAGTCCCCTAATCATCTTGGTAGCTCTCTGCTGCACCCTCTCCAGCAGTTCCCTGTCCCTCTTGAACCGGGGAGCCCAGAACTGGACAGAGCCCAGAACCCCAGGTGCGGCCTCACCAAGGCAGAGTAGGGGGGGAGGATGACCTCCCCTTTTACTCCCAGGATGACTTCCAGACTTTCTTCAGGAAGTAAGTTGCCAGAGACAATAGATCTAAGAAATCAATTTCTAAATAGCACATCCATTTTCAGTCAACACCAGAAGTAACTAACAGTTACAAGACCTATTTCATCGTACAAAATAGTAAGCACTAACTACATGAAGTCACCATGTCTAGAATTAGATTCTCAGACTTAATCCACTGATGCACAACATTTCTCAGGAAAGATCCTGGCTGCTTCCTCTTCAACAGAGCAGCAGGAATATTTTCCATACGGAAGATCCTACCCTATCCAACAATTACCAAATATTTCTAGATAAGCACTGTGAAAGGAATATTCAACCACTTCTAGATACAGGCAAGTGTCCACTCCTTAAAGTGAAATTTTGGAATTGCTCTGTAGAGCAACAGAGCTAAACACTGCAGGACATTTTAAAACACCTTGAATCTCTTAACATCTCTAGTTCAATAACTTCAACATATATCAGACTACCTCCCTTCCAAATGAAATCGCCTAAATATTACATAGAAATGGACATTTTTAAGGCTTTACTTTTAACTATTTTAACTACTACCTTATAAATATCTTTACACGTATTTTAACTAATACCTTAGAAATATTTTTTATATGTAAACAGTAATAGTCACTACAAATATACTTACTTCTCCTTTATATTAGCTATATTACCTTTATCATGTTGGACCAAGTATTGTCGTAAAATGTTATTTGTAACAGATTGTTTTGCAAACAAGCACGGGAGCTATTCACACATGATTTAAAATCCCATTCACTCCTAGACCTTTCACAAAAGTCAGCTATTTGAAGCGCTGCCCCATTTCTCAAGTTCATTTGTTAAAGAGGCAATTAAGATGCATCACTCCTCACTGGAGTCACCAAGGAAAAAGGCGAAAATAATTCCGGAATCTGCTAATACCTTTCAAGGTACTATGATAACCTCCCATGGACTAGCAGTCAAAACACTTTTAATCCCAGTTTGACCTGTGTTTTAGAGATATCCTCTCAAGTAGATGTTTGTTTTCTCAAAGGAAGTCAAACATAGGTGTGCAGTAAAGATTCCAAGCTGAAAACGGCTTCAGTGGTTTTCATACTTGCTACAACCACGCTGACGTCTTCCCTTCCAAAGCAAGGATTAGAGTGAAGTTTCTCTTTCATGATAGGCTGGCAAGTTTTTTGTGGTTTTGTTTATTTGGTTTTTTAACTGAAGACACCAGAGGCCAATGTTTTCTGCTTTCCTATCAACGGAGAAATTGCAATTGCTTTATGTGTGTCCCTTCCCACTTAGCTGAACAAACCAAGAGGTATGAGGATAAGCCATTGCTCTATCCTTACAGGTTAGCAGTGAATAAAAAAAAAATTGCTAAAAAATCACGTAAAATTATAATCCCATATTTTGTGCAATTTACGGATCAATTTGCATTTGTATTATTGTGCTTTTTTTAAAACAGACAGTAAACTGCATATGTAGCTACTAATTGATTTAAGTGTTTAATACCAATTTGATGTTTTATTGAATTTTGAATTTGAATTTTGAAATTTTGAGCCTAGTATGTCCTTAAGACTGGGATCACGACAACATTTTGGTTGCTATGGAGGATTTCGTTGAAGTTGCATTGACAGAACAGCTGTAATTATTTAGTGTGAATATCTTGGGAAAGGCCACTGAAATAAAGTGTTTAGATTCGTTAACAAACCCTTAAGAACCAGGTCACTGAAACAACTGTTTAACCAATCACATTACATGCTCACCTTAATATAAGATCTTACAGAAGAAAAACAGAACAGGGTAGTAAAATAAACTTTTCATTCTACTGGTTTTAGACAGTAACTGGTGCCATAGGCAGCATGCTTCAAGAGACACTGATTTAATAAACTTAATTACCTTATGGTCATGATATGTCAAGGTAACACCTGAATCAGTTTTCACTGCAGGACAAAATCCATCAGGAATACTGATGTTTGTTCTGTAGTAAGAGGCAGAGTTTTAAGAACCCACAACACACACAGACACACAAAAACCGCATTCATAAGTTAACCTTGCACTGCAGCAGCTTCTGAATTAGCAGCAACTTCCAAATTAGCATCAGCTTCCTGCTGTGCTTCCTCCACAGCAGGGGGTGCATCTGGAGCTGGTAAGTCGGTCTCCCCTCCAGTTTCTGGGGACACCCCAGCACTCTCATCCTGTGCTGCAGGTCCAGCAGCAGCTGCTACATCAGCCTCTTCCGTGGCTGTCTCTGCTTCAGGGACTTCAGCCATCTCTTCTTCATCACCTTTTAAGGATTTATTTAATACAATAAAGAAAGTAAAGTGCATGCATGCAATATAAGTTCACCAACTCCTTTTAACCATCATCCTCTTTTAAATTTAAAATGTCAAACTAAGCTTTCGGATCAGAATTTACAAACAATGTCAATAAATCAATAATTAAGCCCCCCATATTGTCTAACGTGGCACCAAGAAAGATGTTTACAAGATGAGGAAACCATATTCTTGATTACCGAGTTTTTTAACTGCTCAGTGTAATAAGAAAAGAAACTGTGGCTTAAAGCAAGTGACTGCAAAAGGTGGGAGCACAGGGAAGGATAAAAAAGGACCCCACCAAGTGTTGCTCCAAACCCGCTCTGCTGAAAGGGCCAGAGATAATGCACTCACGCTTGTCACAGGGAGCTGGAGTCTTGTCCAGTTCGCACCCAGCCGTGGAATTACCACACTGGGAACAAGGCATTTGCTACCATACTTAGAAGCTCTTATGGAGTTTATCATCCATCAGGCTAACAGCTTAGAAGCACTGCAAGCCAAGATGTGCATTCAGTTTGCGCAGGGATATTTTCAAGGTGGCTAACTTGGTGGGTGACAGCTACAACAATGCCAAGCCCAACAAGTGATTAGTTTCCAGATGGGTTTTGTGACATCTCTTAGCTCTACACTGCCACAGGTACTCTGCTGTCCCTAGTCACCCTACTTTATTTAAAGCTACACTGAATGCACTGTGACCACTGCAAGAGCAGTAGCACTCAAGAAAGAAAGATAAGGTCTGTGAGGCAGAATAAAACAGGAGACCCTTACTGAAACCAGGTGTATATAAGTAAGAACTTGATAATTTCAAGCGGTCAGCATTCACTTTACAAGAAATATGACCACTTAGGACTGACTATTTTCCTTTTACAAGTCTCAGCTGTCTTTAAAAGACTTGTCTACACTGCTGTGGGTCAAACTCCTTAGAATGTGAAAAAACAGTGTTTCCCAATCATGCATTACTCCAAACTCAGCTGAGAAAGTCATTAAAAACTAACAGCACAAAGCAACAAAGATGCACAATCACCATGCAAACATGCACTAAGATCAAGTTAACAAAAGAAAATTATATACCAAGTGTTCGTTGTAAGTTTACCACTAGAACCAACTCACCATGTGAAAAAATAGAACTGGAAATAAAGTTTGTAATACAGTGCAAACTAAGTGAGAATAGAAAGGAGAGGAAAGCTTAAAGAGACATAGTCAGGATTTATTTTATTCTTTTATATATATCTGTTTAGAAACTAAACAGGTTAATTTTAATTCTTGGTTTTCTTATGCTAGTGCAAGCCTATCTTTTTGTGTTCAGGTTGAAACACAAGTCTATTCATTGCTTAGTAAAAAATCAAAGCTTTGTGTTACGCAACCTGATCATGTCCCTTTAAGAGAATGCTACATTTAAAAAAAAAAAAAAAAAACAAAACAAAAAAACAACTAAATTGATTACACAAAGAACAGACTAATAGCCAAGCTCAGCATTCAGAACACTTTATTGGACAGTCAAATATAGAGTGCATTCATTCAGAACAGCCAGCTTCTCAAACTCAGAACTGCCTTCCACAAAGCAGATTCAGTAATAAGCTCAATATGGTTTGGCCTTGCAAACATAGGTAGTTCTTTTAAAGTCTCACAAGTATGGAGTTTTACAATAGAAGGCATAAAGTCATCCCAAGGTAGGCTGCAAGGTACGCAATGGTGAACGACTGTCCTTTGTTTGTATTTAACTTCCTCGGGTTTGGAAAGAGATTTCCCTTGTATTTTAGGCTGGAAAGTGTAAAAGCAGAGTATAGATTAGAAAGATTGAATCAGCTTGCATCAAGTTAAAAAGAAAAGTCATTGCTAAAAAAGAAGGAAGTCAGGAACAAGTTTAAAGGAG
Organism: Rynchops niger; assembly: GCA_013400035.1. Taxonomy (NCBI): domain Eukaryota; kingdom Metazoa; phylum Chordata; class Aves; order Charadriiformes; family Laridae; genus Rynchops; species Rynchops niger. Next base: position 1,111,908 of record VXBH01008057.1, read on the forward strand.
ACACACGCAAATGGAAGACAAAACTCAGTATTTGCTGAATAAGCAAGTAGAATGTTCTTCAAGGCGAACATCATTTTACAGTTCAAATGATGTCCCAGATTTCCTACTGCTACTTTGACTCAGGCTTCTGTCAGGGGCTTTTTTTAAACCCCTCCCTAAATTTGAGAGCAGCTTTTGGTTAAGAAAAGCTACAGAAAATTTGCTATTAGACCTTTTTTAAATGTCTGATATCGTTAACTAAAATACCACTAAGTATCACTTCAACCCTCTAATAAACAAACAAGCCTAGAATAGCATTTGATTGTTTCTTTTGTTTTGACAGCATGGTTTGCTACATGCATTTCTTTATAATGGACATTTTGAGTTTGGAAACAAGGGGAAAATTTTCCTCAGGATGAGAAGCTACAAAAATAATCTGGATCAGGAGAATCTCTCTCTGCTCAGCTGCTCCCTAATATTAAGTCCTTCCAGCTAGAAATTTCTTCTCTTACCGTAGGACATGTAGCAAATACGGTATGAATGTGCTGTTTGACATGCTGCTTTTCTATCCACCACTCCATATTGTTACCAGCACTGTTTTATAGCTTATTTATAAAGCTAATAGTCTTGATTTTATATGACCCTAAAAGATATTAGCTTACTTTGAGAACAGATTTTTTTAATCGCTCTTATCAGCAATGCTGACTGTGAAAAAGCATAAGGACTAACCAAACCTAAAGAATGCAAAGGCAAAGAAGCTGCAGCGGCACTTCTGGGAAAAGCAATACTACGGTAACACTCTGTGACAAGATACGCACAAAAATATGACTATGCGGGGAACAGGGAAAAAAGGGGAGAAGGAAAGCCATTAATTTTTTTGAGAAAGCACACAGAGGATTCCATAGGAAAAGTAAGAACAGAAACCTCTTTTGGGAGGATACAGTTGGGAATGAAAAAGGATTTTAAAAAGAGCTGATTCAACAGTAGTTTTGTATTGTGAACTGGAATTAGCTACTCAGAAGTCCGATTAAAAACTCTGAGCTGAGCATTTCTTTCGAAGTCCAATATTGAAAATAGTGCAGGAAATAAGTTTCAACTGTGTTCACTGTATGGCCTTAGAAATGTTTCGGACTTCTTAGTATCAATAATAAGGGAGGTAATAATCATCTGCCATTGGTTGTGACATTTATGTAAATTACTAAGCAGCGCAAGGCATCGGATTATGGGATGTCCGGAGAGTACCCAAAGTCAGAATTTAGTAAGTTACAGAGCACTGAGTACTCTTACCCCAGTCTCGGGCAACACAGGTATAGCCTTCAGCGTGGTGAACAGCACCACTGACTCTGCGGGTATCCCACTAAAACATTTTGGGCTTGTTAAAACTCAGTACCTTGCAGAAGTGAACCTTAAGAGAGAAGAGGCAATACACTGGCATCATTTTGAGTGCCCCAGAAGGTTCGCTTAATGCTTTCACATCTCATGTGTCCTTCTGACTATGTCAGTCAGAAGGTAATGAGTGTAACCCTCATTTCTTCCCTGAACAGCAGGCGACTAGGTCACTAGGAGAACACACCTACTTTGGCCCTGGTTAGTTTTTTAATCTTAGGGACAAGGGAGGATTCCACTAAAATTGTGGCCAAGTTCTCAGCATTTAAGGAATTAAGTTTAAAAACTGTATTGCTTCCAGCTGCTTAAGAGAAAGGAAATTAAGGTGTTTTGCCATTTAAAATCTTAAAATGTGTGATTTTTAAGTTCTTAAACTGAAGGATGTGCTACATAACTTCAAGACTAACAACTTCAAATGAAATAATTTTAAAGGCAGACAATTCAAACCATGTTCTCACATTTAAAACAAAATTTAAACTCAGCATACTTATTCAAATCTATTCTTTGTGTGCACGCAAATATATTAAATCAATTCTCTAGATGTCAGCATCAGGAAAAATTAAGAAAGAATTTCAAGTGCTACGGCTTCATTAATTAATTTATGTTTTAAATAACAACTAAATAAAAACATAAAGATCCTTAGGAAGTAATTTTTTCTAATTGCTTTTCCTAGCAAAGCCATGCTTGCCAAAGTTCTATCTTTTATATTAATGCTGCCGTAACACTAATTGATGTAGACAGAGACAACATTCCATTACAAGTATTTGAACTAACATGAACAAATTATTTAAGCATGAAGAGATAAGTAAGGATTTGCTATGCATTTAGGTGGTGTCTGCTTTTCATTTAATCCTAAATTCAAAAGGACAAAATCAAAGTTGTGGAACAAGAAACATGTCCAATTTATAATATTTTTTAAAAGCATAGTTTTTTCCTATTGAACTGTGTTCCTGGTGGCATGTGGCCTAGAGCCAAACTGTTGGCTGAGAAAACGGTATTATCTCCTTCCCCCCCCACCAGACAAAAAAATAAAACTGATTTTGACAGCATTATGCCTTTAGTCAGGTTTCATTAAGCTTCCGGTAAATCAAATGCAAATACCCAATATACAATTAATGGTTCACACATCAACTCTTGTCATCCAAAGAGACTCCTGAAGATTGATCACAGGCCAGATTCACCACCTAAACATTAAGTCCATTCCCCAGATTTGTGCAGAAATAGCTTTGTAACAGAACACTGCACAACCACCTTTGTCTTTACTCCCACTCACAGATTTGGACAGGGTTAAGGCCTGATTAGACAATCTAGAAATCTGTTCCAGACCCTTATGTACCCGGGGAACAAGAAAGAAGAGCTCAACTCACCCCTGCTTGACCAAGATTTGTTTTTCCGCCCCTCAGCTCTCTCATGAAGGATATTCATATGTTCAATATACTTGCTGCGGGATGAACTGACTACTCTGTAGGCCTGAAAGGAAATTATACCTAAACTTATTGCTACATCCCTACAAAGTTACCAAACAAAGAGACGGGAGAGGGAGAAAAGGGTTTTTAAGTGCATCTTAAAAGGCATATCAAATTATGCTAAGCAAGGTTAAAAAAACCCCACTATTTTGTCATACTAACTTATTTATACATTTCATATTTCTCCATTGTTAGAAAGCAAACACCATGCAGCTTTCAAAGTGCTTCAGGAATTGAACACAGTATTTTAAAAGACAATTAAAAAAATAACTATAGTAAAAAGGTGACAGCAAGAGCATTTGTTATTCCTCCACATATGCAATCACACAAGTTCACCATTTTGAACACGTAGAAGCTACTTACCATTCAAGAAAATTATTTTGTGGGAGAGGGAAACATGTACCTCTCTGATACACGTTCTCAAACTATCCCAAATGTTCTCAACACTATCTCAAGTCGGGGGGGGTGTGGGTGTGTGTAAGGAAGCTATGAAATGGAGGCTTTAGGGATGTGAAGCACAGAGTCTGATATATTTAGATGCAGGGAAGAAAATGATTACTGAAGAACTTGACAGAAGTAGATAAATTTTTAACATGCTTTTCCTGAGTAATTAATATTCCCATCTTTCTTTTTTCCCCAATGAATGAGGTTCATAATATTCTCTTTGTGGCTTCAGACAGCTTACTTCACATCTGTCTTGCCCACTTTGATATATTCTTAATGTTTGTGGTTGACAAGAAAAGTCAAGGGGTTAGGGGCAGATGCCTTACGTCATCTTTGGACACGTTCATTTCACATACTTTTAAATATGTTTTCCATTAAAAATGATAACAGCACTAGATATCAAAATTAACAGTAAAACAAGTAAGCAATAGGCATTCAGTTTCGCTAGTTGTCTTAAACTGATTTTTAAGTTAGACTGTATTTAACTACGTGGTACGACATCTACATTCTATTGAGGGTTTGTGTCGTGACCACATTCTTTAACCCAGAACACACCTTATACCACGCCAACTCAGAAAGCACAAACAACTCCATTCCCAAACACTTACATAAAATAAACCACCAAAAGCAGCAACACCAGCAAGGAGATAGTACATCATGGTCTCTCCAGAAGAGCCAGGAACACTCCCAGATGACATCTGGCGAAGAGGTGCTATAAAAACCATTATTGAAATTGATATAAAGTGCTGCTAAAATACGATCACAAAATAGAATGACGGAATCTGAACATTGCATAGGACGATTTAAAAAGCTGTACCAAAATGGAGAGGTACGACATAGCGATGTTTAGTACTACTGAGAAATACAGGGCATAGTGCTTAACTAAACGAGGTTGAGCTCTTCCTAAGACTGTAGGATTTTCTGTGAACTACATTGTCTGCCTATCAGCTTCTAAGTACTGGATGCAGTCTATATAGACTAAGGAACTGCCTAAGGAATGCAGAGGGGAAAAAAAAAAAAAAAAAAAGGAAAAGGACTGCAAAAATGTTCCTGCCTAAGGGATGTAGGAGAATTAATCTGTCCTTATTCAGTCTTGCTGCAGTCAGAGGTAACAAATCCTCTTCAGTTTAAAAACAGAGCACTTTAACAAAAAGCCTTGTCCTTTGAATTCGCATTCTTTCATTCTCAAACAGACTGCTGAGATTTAGATACATGCCCATAACCCACAACCTGAAGTATTGGCCAACAAGCCAGACAGGCAGGATTACACCATTTTTATCCCTGACTGAGGACACATTCACTGTAACGGCAGCGTCAGTCATGTATGCTTGTTCGCTGTTTCTGTGGTTTTGATGCTTGCTATAGCCCTGGATTCTTCTGTACATCTCAGAAAAGAGACACAGGAAAAACACACCAAATCCTCTTCATCAACAAAGCTTTCAGCTGAGTTTCGTGACTTCGTCCCAGCTGAGCAGCACAGACAAGAAACGCCTCATTGAAAGGGTGCTCACTAAATATAAAATGGCTCCGAGCATTGCAATCGGTAGCTGCAAAAATAGTCTCAATCTCAAAATATTGCCATCGCGTGCCAGATTATGTTTAGCATCATCTGTCTCATGACACACTTTTCAGACTCCTCTTTAGTAGGATCTTCTTACACTGACATACAGGTTCTGCAGCAGTTTCTCAGGAATACCTTCTTCTCCCAAGGCTCGGTGAGCCCACAGCCATCCAACACGGCCAGGAGATAATTTTTTTTATTATTATTTATTTATTTATTTTGCTACTGGTTACACAATTCCTGATGCGCCAAAAGCCATGACTGCAACA
>VXBH01008057.1:1122600-1136127 GCA_013400035.1 Rynchops niger
TGGTGAGTGGCGGGGCGGGGAGGCCCGGGCCCGGCCGCGGCGGGCCCTGCCCCGGCTCCTTTCCCGGGATGGCGGGGAGCGGAGCCCCGACGCCGCCGCGGAGGCCCTTCCCGCCGGGCCGAGGGGCGCCTGTCACCCACCGGGGATGGGGGCCGCCGCTCCCCGCCCGCCCCAGCCGCCGGCCGCCGCCGGGCAGGGCCGTGGCCGGGCCCCGGGGGCTGGCTGAAAACACCCCCCTGGACGCTTCATTCATCGTCCTGCTGCTTGCGGCCGCGCCGCTGAGCCCTCCGTCCTTTTTGTCTTTATTCTTTTTATAACTCAAGGGTTCTTTCGCCGTAGACGGTGAGCAGGTTTGTTGGTCGGTGGGGAAGATGGCTTTCGGAGGGGGAAGTGGAGAAGGATGAAGGTTTTGAAGCCTTTCCGAAGTTGGGCTTGCAGTTAACTCGCGTTGAAGTTTGACGATCGATTTATTATTTTGTTTGTTTCGTTTTGTTTTCTGTGCGTCAACCGGCACATGGATGAAAGAAACTGCAGTGGAATTTCGGCAATAAACCTGGTTTTTAGAGCAGGATTAGGGTAGCGCGCAGCCCAAATACCACCAACGCGTGCACAATTTGGCCAAGTCTTAAGGAACCTGTTTCAGCTTTGATGCGGTGTTGCGGGCGCCTCGTGTTTCGAAGGACTTGGGGTGAAATTAAAAATGACAGAATTACATTAGCGAGCAGCTTCCATGGATTTATTTAGAAGATTCTGTCATCTGGGTCAAGCACTTTATTGTTTTCTCTCGAAAAAGTCAGTTTTGTTTAAAAAAAACCAAAAAAAACCGAAAAAAACTTACCTTCTCTTTCAAAGAGGTTTGATTACTCTTTTGGATCCTTCCAGAGATCAGAAGTAAGATGAGTACTGTAGTCCTCTTTGAGTAACAGCACTCTTACTGCTCTGTAAACTTCTGCCACTTAAGCGGCGAGTTTGTTCGTAATCTTCCGTCGCTTCTTTTCTCAAAATATTTTGTGAAAAGGAAATAAATCTGCAGAACTAGAAATCCTTGTGTACAGGCATCTCATCATGAGACATGCAGCTTCAGTTAGGGTTAAAAAGTAGATACAATGAACTGTAAAGCTTATTTCTACTTTGAAAGCTTCAGTGCTGCTTGGGAGCTGGTATGGCCTTGTACTAAGTGTGTAATTTTTGATGTGTTAGGAGCTGGGGACATAGTAGCCTTGTTGCTCACTCACTAGTTTCCTTTGCATTGAGGGTGGCTTATGTGGTTACAAGACAAATTGAATCAAGGAACCTCTCTGTGTTTAAAACTCAGTGTTTTGGGGTATTTTTGTGTTTTGTTTTGGTTTTTTTTCCTGGGTTTGATGTACGGCTGTCTGAGTCTGTGTGGAGAGCAGAAACAAGGGAAGAATTAAGAGTTTCTTTGGAGAAAGTGCTGGCTCAGCACATATGAGTTGGATAAAGCTTCGCAATTTGGTTCAGGTCAGAAAGGAGAAGGGTGTGCCCCAGTCCAAGCAGATTTCTGTAGACTGGAGCAATTTTAATTTTGTCCTTTTTTTTTTAACTTAAAACCTTTAATAAAAATAAAAGAGTTTCACGTACTGGGTAGGCTAAAAGTCATTCTGGCATTTTTGATGTTTTCCTCTGTCTTGCTGGGGTGAGCCTGTGACATGTTGTCTAGTATTAAGACTGCCCTGTGATTAGGTGCATTTGTAACGCGTGGTGAATAGAAGAGGCTTGAAGCTCGTTTTCATCACACTGAAAATTTGTATAATGAGCTACTTGTCTGCCTTGTTATGAATAATGACCCTTTTTTGTGAAGTTTTGATTATGTGTTTGACTTGAATTAGTGAGGCGTCGTATAGGAAGCCCCTATATGCAAGTCCAAAGAAACATTACTTCCCTACTCCTCCGCCTTCACTCCACCTCTCTCTTCCTGCAGCTTTTCCTCGCTCTACGCCTTTTTTCCAGGAGACTGCAACCCTTCATTACACCGTATCCTCTGCCGCATCTTCCTTTGGCCCATGGGTGGCTGAACAGCAGCAAGAGGAGCCCGAGTCCACCCGGGCAACTAACAAGGTGGTCAGACTATCTGGTCCTGTGCCTGCTCATGCTGTCTCCTGGCCCAGGCAGACCATGGAGTTGTTTGCTTGAGCATGCCTGGATGAGATTTTTATTTTTTCAGCAGATGCTTTGGGAAGCAGCCCAAGTGGTATTGAAAGGATACATTACCCTTCAAATAGATAATTACTGGCACGCAGGCTGTTTACAGAAATCTAAAATCATTCATGTTCTGATTTTCGGGGAGGTAGTGAGCACAGGAACTAAGCAAATAACAGCCTTGTATATTTATTAGCGAAGCATAAAATGAAAAAAAAGCACACTGATTTTGTATGTGTTTTAAGTCCCTGAGGCCTCATTTCTTTGCCACTTTTAAGAAGTATGCCTGTAACATAAATGTTAGGGTTTTACGAAAGCTATGCCAAGCTGCCCAGCTTTCCATAGAGAGAGGCAATAATTAGCTTTCAGAGTTTGTTTTTGTTTGCCTGCTTTGTAGTAAAGGCATTACATGATCAGTAAATTTCTTTTCGTGTATGGATTTGCTTGCAAGCTAGCATTTCCACTTAACTGACAAATTCCGAGTTCAGAAGCGTGTGCACTTTGCCTTTGCGTGTTGCAACACACTAACTAGACTAACTTCTTCTAGTCACTTTACAGGTATGTGGAGGTTCTGATGGAAACGTTTTTCCATTTGAAAGGCATGTTACAGTTTAGTGTTCCTGTAGTACAGAGGGAAAGGGATCTGCATGATTAGTTTGAATAAAAAAAAAAAACACCCACAGGATTATCGATCACCATTCTGCTTAAACTTGCACTTCCATTAAAAAGAAAGTTTCTAACTTATCTTTTTCGTATAGTTTTAGCTATATGCTGTTAACCCTGCAGGTAGATATTCCTGTTCTTCTGCTCAAGGGTTCTGTGAAATTTAGAAGAAAAGTGGATTTCTACATTTTTCCCTTTTTGTTTTTGATCCGTCTGAAAATTTAAAATTGAGTCATTATCATTTTTTTGGGACACAGGTGATCCCTAGGCAGTTGGGAAGAGTTCAGGTGGAGGCAGAGGAAAGAGTAGAATAGCAAACACAGGAGCTGAAGGAATGTAGAAGTTGACTTTTTGGTACCCAGAAGGCTGGGTGCACTATGAAGTAACGGGAAAAGCAGTTTACTCCATTTTTTCCACATGTCATAGTATAAGTATAAAACTAGTAGTTGTAGGAAGTAGGATTGACTGGTTTTTTGTGTGGGTTTTTTTTTTTTAATTAAATATAACTGATGAATGTTCCTGGCATTTTGCCAAATTACTCAGCCACCGTATCTGGTCAGATACGGTTCATCAAATGTGTTCAGTTTTATTTCACAAATCCCAAAGACAATGTTCCATTAGCTTTTGGGTGTGGAAGTTAAATATATTGAAAACTTATTGAAGAAATATTAAACACAAAGCCGCTGAAGGTGCGGTATATTATGTGGAAGCGTTTTTCAGTTCGTTTAAGCAGGAGAGGATAAAGTTCTTGGAGTCGTGATGTTCTGGCAGAGTATGGTGGTGCAAATACTTCTCATCATAGCACAGTGGGCTTAGCCTCTAGTTGAATACGGTTTAGGCAGGGAGAAAAAAGTCGTTAAGTATTTAAGAAGTGAAGCATCGTTGTATTTTATGATGCAAACAAACAGCTCAAGTGGGGAACTAAGTTCAGGCCTTGTTTAAATAGTTTTACTGATTTACAACTCTAGGACATACTGTAGAAGGAGCATACTGAAGAAGCGAGGTGCCACGCGGGTCCGGGCTTGTGTATGTCACATTGTGTGCAGATCAGAGTTTCTCAATATGTTCAGGGCTGGTGATTACCTGTGGTCTTCATGATGTCTGTAGGGCCATATGTCTTTCGTCTCTGTATCAGTTACCTTATGTGCTAGACAGGCTTGATGAGGCATGGCCAGAACCTGTGTCCTCCGAGGGGCATTACAATAACCAAGGTGTCTGCTGCATGAGAGAGGGGTTAGAATTTCACCTTTAGTTGGTCATTTCTGCGGTAATGCTGCTGTGCTTCAGGGTATTTTTGAGTTCATCGTCTTCCTTTCCATGCTGGCTTTGAAAAGCATTCTCCTAAAAGTTATAGGAACTTCCTAATGATAAAAAAGCCTGTTGAACAGCATCTCTTCAATGTCTCTGCTGTAAATATGCCAAGTCCCTCCTGCTGGGCCATCTTCCTGTTTCTTCATTCCAGAATCTGCTCCCTGTCCCTCCACTTTCAAACTGGACAGACCTGTGCTTCTCCTTCACTAATACTTTTACCAGCACCAGTCCTTAAAAAATGATGTTCTGTCTCATAGAAGTTCAGGTGCTGACTTTAACGTTGCTGAGGTGGCAGACTTGGAAATTTCCTCCTACGTGATCTTGATTCAGGATTAAAGACTCATTTACAGAATTTCACTTTTATCAGTAACTAACTAAAGTAGCACATTTTGTGTGCAGTCTTTTTTGCTTTGCGTGACTGTACGGTGATCAAGTATGTTCACGACTGGAGTTCCATCACATACTATCTCATCTGAAATATGTAATTGTTAACAAGGCTTTTCCAGTATCTTGGCTGTTGAGATGTTGATTGTTTGTTTTTCCTTTGCCAAAAGGAATACCCTGCTTGGCTTTGCCAAAAGTAGAAGGAAAAATTATGTCTTGGTTGAAATATTGGAATGAAAGTAAAGAACAGACCTGCTGCTTTAAGCAGAGTCGCTGTTGTTGTTTTTCCAGAAATATTTCTCAAACTTGCTGAAGAAATTAATTGTTGTTTGAGACTCTAGGATACCATTAAGCGATCACTTGAGCAACACTGCTGTTACTAAAGCCTGTTCACCAAATTAGGCCACTTGTTGTCATTGGGGTTGTCAGAAATTGTAGAAACAGGATTCCCTGCTGTAAATTTCTGAGGAGCAATGTAAGTTTGTTCCTTACCTGTTTCAGTTATGAAAATAAAAGACTTATTAATAGAAATGCATCCTAATTTCTTCTGGCTGTAAGATCATAGCCAGTCTTGTGTTGTTGTGGCAGTAGATACTCTAAGCTGAACTCAAAGTGGTTTTTGTAATGATTTGAAACTAAAGTTACCTGGGGCAATGGACTTAATCCAGTTTATATGTGACTACCCTTTATTTTGGTTAGAATTTTACCGAGTTGTGTTTATTCCTGTTTTTCAAAGGTTTTCTTAATGAGTTTTTTTGCTGACTGCACTTTCTGGGCATCTCAAGTTTAAATCTCTTGTACACAGCAGCACTGTGTCAACGCAACAAGAGTAGTGATAAAGAGTTACGTCTTTTCTGATTTTGCTGGTAGGGAATCTGGAGAAAAGGAACAATTATTCATTGCCACCCTTAAAACTGAGGTCAGCAAGACAGACTTGTTGCAAGGATTTCTGTTTGCTTCTACGATACCACACAATCAAGTTAGCAAACCTTGTAATGTTGAAGAACAACCTTTCTTATCGCACTAGCCATGTTTAACTATTTCGCAATGGCTCAGTTCTACAAGACAACATCTCACATACCTCAGAGCTCAGGGTGAAGAGTACTCTGGACATAATACGTGGGTAGAAAATATCAATATCCTCACCACGTGTCCCAGGCTGTGCTGCGAAATACGGCTGAGTTGAAATGTCCATGTAAATCCTGAATAACCTATTGTGTGGGCTCCTGTAGCCCTTTCCATGTCATATCTTGAAATTTCATTTGATTTACTTAGCTGTTTCAGATTATCATTAAAACCCAAATATATCCTAGGCATGAGGTATAGTCAGTTTTATGCTAAATTCAGAGTTGAAGCCTGAACACCAGGGTTCCAAGGCAAGGGACAGAAGTCAGCTGGTCTTAGTTGACATGGCCAAATTAATGGTAATTCTACCCAAGAAGGAGAGATTAAAGTAACCAAGCAGCGTCCAACAGAACCAATGCTGAATAATGTTTTTTTCAGGAAGAGTCTTGCTTCAGTGAGTAAGGATTTCTAGTCTTGTTTCTAGAAGACCTGTAACTATTTGTCAGCAGCTGTTTCTAGCCGGATTTTGTCAAATACAGGAATGAGGCCAATTCAAAAGCATATAGAGATCTTTTTCCGGCCTCAGTACTAAATGGAAAGGTACACTTCTTTCTTTTCTTCCTAACTTATTTCAGTTTTAACCTGCCTTTACTAAGCAGTGCTAGTTACGAAGGTATCAATATCTTCCAAAAAGTAAGGCAAAATGTGCAGGAGGAGGATTTCTTAGTCCCTTAAATTAGGCAATTGCTAAAGTTGTTGCCAACACAGAACAGTTCTGTTAATTAACACTGCAGAGCAATGGAAGAGGATGGTTGGCTTCGATTTGACAGCAAAAAATTATGCAGCTTTGCCCCAGAGTTGTTCAGCATTAACATATCTATAAGGTTTGGGGTTTTTTTGTTGTGTGTGTTTGGTTTTGGTTTTTTATTTGTTTTTTTTTTTTAAGTCCTCCGGTTTATATATCTTGTATTTGTCATGACACTGAGTCAGTTCGATGGAAGATTTTGCCTAGAGCTGTTGAGCTGTTTGATATGGTTAGTGCTCAAAAGACCCACTAATTCACGGTGAGTAGTTGCCCCTAATGCTTCCAGCTTTCAGAAGTTTCTTTACTACATTTAGCTTGAATTAGTGCACCTTAGTGACTTGCCTGATCTAGTCTAGCGGTGGAGAGAGAACTGTGCTTGGAAAACAGCCCTGAGCCGCGCAGCGCCTGGACTTACTATCTTTTAAGTTGCTGCATCTGAATGGTGCTGGAAGAAATAGATAGCATCTGAGTGGCAGACGTGGGTACCATGCACTGTAAGTGCACACCTTCGCGAGCGCTAAGGCCAAGAATGCTAATGCTTTCTGCTGCCAGAGGTCTTACGGCAGCGTGGCTGCCAACATTGCTATGTGGTGCCGCAAGTGTACGTGTTCGTGACTGCTACTGGGAGAAACCGTGGAGTCCCCTAAGGAGCACGTTGCTGTAGTTGAAAGGATTTGTCTACCTTGGTTCTGCTCAAGCCTCTCAAACCCTTGGGGAAGAGGATAGCAGAGTGTCGAATCCCTGAATTGTTCAAGCAGAGCAGCCCGTCCTCCATCATACTTTCTCCTGGGGACTTCCAGATGCAAGTGAAAAATTCACCCATGTGTAGATCAGTTGTCATATCTGGTAGCTCTTGTATATGATAGTTTGCAATACATTGCCTCTTACAATGACACAGGCGATGTCACCTGCTGAGGAAGAGAGACTGAGTACAGTGGACGAGCGATGAGAAGTTAAGATTGAATCTCTACTGTCTCTTCAGTCTGAATCCAATTTTGGGACTCATTTGGTGAAGAAAATCATGTTCTTTGGCTAGTCCATCACTGCATTGACGAAATTAGGGTGCTTGCTTTAACAGAGTTACCGACAGTGAGAAGTGATTTCCTGCGGGGTTTTTGGTGGTGTTTTTGTTTTGTGGTGTTTTTTTATTTGTTTTGGGTTTGGTTTTTTTTTGTTTTGGGTTTTTTGGTGTGTGGTTTGGTTTTTTTTTTAAGTACTTGAATTTGCATTTGTTTTAATTCAATTAATTCACAGATAGGGGAGTTTAAGAAATTGGTTGTAAGTTGGAGTTAAGCGAGACCTGTGAAAATACATAATCTTAGAAAAGAAAACAGATGAAAATTCCTCATGCTGTTTTTTGCAAAATTCTGTCCTTTTAATAAGAAATTGCACACTATTGTTTTGTTACTGTTCCAGTTCAAGGGGCATAACAATTGGGAATGTGATCCCATCCCACGTTTTTGGGCCTGCTGTATCCTTTTTACACTCACATATCCTTTTTACTCTCACCGCACTCTTTCTTATAACCAGCCCTGCTGGTCCAAGTAAGAATAAAAAGAAAGCAGTCAGTAACACTGCAGTGCTCACATTTGTGAGCCTGGGAAGCAAGCCAGGCTTTGGTACTTATTCTTGAGGAAGAATGTCTGGTTTTGCCTGCTTTCAGGTGAGAAGGCAAAAGGCAGCGTCTCCTTTGTTATTCTCCTATGACTGTCTTCAGCTTGCTCATGAGACACTTTTGGGTCTGCTTCTCACCTCTTTAATCAGGTGCAAAGTCCAGCTTTGATGGACTCTTATGAGACTTGTTTTTTTTTTTNCAAAGTGGTTTTAAAATGCTCTTGAATCAGATAGATTGGACATATGTGTCTCTTCAAGTGCCCCTGCTAAAAGGTGGTTTTCTGTCTATGTTTTGATGTAGGTGATTCTCTGCTTAGGTTGAGTCGAGTCATACCTGGTGGCAGCGTAGATTCACCATGCTGTGAAGCCTCTAGTAAGACCTTTACTAACTCCTGGCGTTATACTGAGTTAGAGCTGTTGTTAACTATTGATATTATTGAATACACAGGACACTTCAATCTGCGGTGTAGTGATGATAAAATATCTTACAAATAGCAAATTTAAGTTGGGATGGCTGTTTAATTATTACCTTAGTTATTAAATGCTTGTAGGACTTGAAGACTGCTTTGAAATAAAGAGGATTTGCACTTCTGGAAGTGAATATATGCGAAATATTTCATGTGTAATGGCAGAATTTGGTCTGCCATGTGCTGTGGAATTGATACCTGCAAGTCAAAATGCTGCACTTTACTACTATCCTTGCTTTTTAGTTGGAAACATAAGTACTTGACCATTAAAATGTCTATTTTGAGAGGGAAGGAATGTGTGAGAGGTAAAACGTGCTGCCTGCTTACAGGTAGCAAACAATTAGAGAGCCTTTTTCCATACGTTTCAAACTTACAGCTGTAAAATTTCTCAGACGCACTTGTGAAAATGTATTTGTTTGTACAATACATAAAGTAAACAATGCTGACTTAAATTTGAGTAAAAGTCATCTCAGTGCTATTGTCAGCAGCCCTTAGGAGTGCAGCTATAATCAGTAGCATGGCCCTTGTACATAGCCGTGCGGGTAACCAGAGTAGCTGCTTAAGAATCCAAGTCAGTCTTATTTTCTAGTTGTAGGTGTGATAACAAGGTTTAGAAAGTAGATGTACGTGAGAGGGAAGATTCAAAACTGGAATACTGGGGCAAGGGGGAAACAAACTCGCATGTAGTGGTTAGCTGTCTAGGTGTAGGTAAGCTGTAAAGAGTCTCTTCACGTTTCTTTGTGGCAGCCATCAAGGAAGAAATTTGGAGGAGTTCACTCACAGTTGGCGTGCTGAGCGTGTGTTTGTGTAAGACATCTGCTGGCCAAAGACTGATTCCGGACAGATGCCCTAACAGTTTATGGACCCAAACACAGAACACGAGCCCTCCTTCCACCTCAGGCTTGGCATTCTAGAGACTATGGACTAGCTCCGTTCCTTGTAATTTCACTGTCAGTCTTTGTCTAGTAATCGCCGTGCATTCAAATCCATTGAATAAATGGAAAAATGCAAATTCTCTCCTACCTGCTATGATCTTGCATGATTCTGAAGGAGTCATACTCTCTCTCTACTAATTCTTTGTAGAACTGTATTAGAGCAGGTGCTATTTCCTTGCTATAAATATAGAAAGTGAGGTAAAGGGTATAAAAAGAATCTTGGTGTGTTTGGAGTAGGCCGTAATTCTGGCCACAGCATGTATAGAAAAGCTTAGATATCTTAAAACATCTGGTAACTTATTAAAGGAAAAGCTTTGAAGGGCACCAAATGTGTAATAGAGGTTCAGTGATGGTGAAGAGTCAGATTCTTTTCTTTTAAATCATTACGCTTAACCTTACTTTTTAGAAGTTTAGCTTTTATGTTTTCTCATTGCGTGATGTTACAAGCCGTGGATGGAGCACTGGTCTGTCAAACATCAGAGGCAGACTCTGACTGCTGGCTTTGGAAGTGTCTATGTGCAGGAGTTAAGCTTAGAGGGGGCAGCTGTGCTCTTCTAGAGGTCTCTGGAACAGGGAAATATGTTAGTTCTGCAGAACAGCTGTCCCAAAGTAAGGGTCGGAGGCCTGGGAGTGACTACCAGAAGCCCTTCATCTGGGAGGAAACAAGCTACCCAGATGAAGACCATTTCTGCGTCCAGCAAGCCTGTATCTTTCTGTCCCAAGAATACTTGAGTTGTCACCGTTCCTGCTTCTGTGATTATTTTTTAATATTTTTTTTTAATGCAGGTTCTTTTTTTTCCCTGTTATTCAGAAACTACTGATTCCCTTAAGGATTTTCTCACCCTAGCTGTGTATTACTCACTCTCATCTTTCCTTTTGTTCTTCCTTTCCCCTTTTCAATATTTGCTGCCTCCTTTTCCTTAAAAGATTTTCCTTTCATGTTTCTGTTCCTTGAAGCCACAGATTCACCAAGGTTGGTGCCAGCTGTGTGGTATATGCTGCATTCCTGCCTGCCTTCTCTCTCATTCACACCTTTATTAAAGCTTGTTAGTCCGTAACATCTTTGGTGAACGAAATAAGCGCGTGCATGGCTTCAAGTAGTGGAATCTCAGCGATGCTGTCAGACCTACTTTGATGAAACAGCCTCCTTTTCTGAAGAAGGATGAAACATGACCTCAGTTTCAGTTGTTCCCTTCCTTCCGCTGTTGAAAACACAAATGTGTACATAGAATACATACATAGAATAAGGAGACTCACAAAATGCCACGATTTGAAATGTTTCCATTAACAGAATGAAATAGGCTCAAAGTATTAACCTGAAAGGTTGGAGAAATAGTAAACAGGAAATCACTCCAACTTGCCTTTACCCAGAAACACCTGAAAATGGAGACCTGTGATACTTCATTAGGGGATATACGTGGCTATGGCTAGTTCTTCATTCGGTACTTCAAGTGACACAAGTACATGATTAGTTCCTGGTAATTTATTTATCCTACCCAGTGTTCTCTGGATTGATGGGACCCTTCATATCCACCTTTATATCCACATAGATGGATATAAACTCGTAAATTTTTCTTCCCTGCAGCCTAAGGGGAGAATTTGTTACAATTCTCAGTGAGTTTACTCTGTCATAAAGTACCTTGCATCGTAAGTTCTGTATAATTCTGACAAAAATCTGTGTGCAACTATTTCCTGTCTCCAGCCATCTATACCATCTTGGCTGACTTTCCTTAAACTTCAAGGTGAAAGACTGGTTGTTAGAGTATGTAAAATGGACCTGTTTAGAGATAAGATTTCACGTTCATAGCCAGCATCTGAGCAGCTGTACTTGAAGGCAGATTGCGAAACCCCAGAGTACCCCTCCTGTTTGTGACGATGCCTTATACTGGAGGGACGTTCTTCAGTTCCTGTGGCTGCACCACTTTTGTGACAGGTTTTGCTGCTTTCGCACCTACCTAGGTGGGAGCAAATGGTGGTTCTGCTTTCAGGGAGGAGGCCTGGGTGGTAACTTTTATGACTGACGATTTCTATTTAAAAAAAAAAAAAAAAGGGCTTGATCCTGTTGTGTTGTTAACCTGTAAGCTCTCTGTCAGCTCTGACCAATGGCTGATTAAAGTGACTCAGCCACCTACTTGAAAGCAGGGAATGACTAAAAGGTATAAATAATAAGCAGTTAAGTTTAATAAATAAAAAAAAAAGATGCCTATACAGAGCTCCTCTTACCTAACCCTTAATCTTGCTTTGCTAGATGGTTGCCCTGATAACTTTTCCTGTCCTTGGTGATAGAGGGAGTTGTCTTTTGGAAGTGTTCAAGTCAAGGTTGGACAGGGCTTTGAGCAACGTGATGTAGTGAAAGATGTCCCTGCCCACATCAGGGATGTTGTACTAGATGATCTTTGAAGGTCCCTTACAATCCAAACCATTCTGTCATTCTTTCGTTGATAGGTTCTTCTTTGAGTCCATCTTGCTTTGGATGCTCTCCCTGAGCATCTTCCTCCTCTTCTTCCTCCTGTTTCCTTTCCCATGATTCCCTTTCTCCAAAGGGTGGTGGGAGGATAGGGGGAGCCAAGATCCTTGTTTTGTGGTGCCTCTTGGTCTTCAGCCTTGATATTTCAGCTGCATGACTTTAGTACCTGGAAAATAATATATCCACTTAGAGTATACCAGGTTTTTTACACCTTTGAAGTTTACTGTTGGTGTTTCCATCTGCGCTTTGGAAAAGAAAGCTAGGTGCTAAACAGCATCTTTCGTGATGCAAAAGCAACATAAAGCAGAGACGCTGAGGGTAGATACACCATTTTCTTTTTAAAGTGCTTCCATAATATTCGAGTAACTTTAAAAACTTTATTTTTAAAACTTTCTGCTTGATGGGAACACCTCCTAACTTTTTTTGATGGGAGTGCTTGGAGGACAAACGGTGTCCATACATGCTTATGGGTGCTCTTGCATAGTTAATTTGGAGCAGCCTGAAGAAAGGTGGAATCCTGAACAACAAATTATTTAGGAGGACTTGAAAACTGTTGGCTGTGCCCAATTTTACACTCCTGTTAGCCATCCTGCCACCAGAACTGGGCAACTAGAGTCAGTAAGGTCCTGTTACCAATGACTTCCTAGTTACCATAGGGTTTGGGTCTGTGCTCTAGCAACGTGTTTCTTTACTCAAGTTGGTGCATTGGTATTACAGTAAATTGAAACCTAAGAAATTCCTAGCATTTGTTTACGTGACTTAAAGTGTATGAGTTGGTGTTTACAACATTACTTCTTCCTCCTCTGGCTTCTATTTAAAGATTAGCACAGGGAGTGGACTGACAAAAGTAAAATACTAAAACTGGTTTTAAAAGTTCGTGCTCTGTGCCATTTTGCATTGCAGGCGCCTTGCATAATGAAACAAGACGCATACACAAGCAAATTGTTAGAGCTGGATTTAATAAAACTGTAAAGGAATGTTTTAATTTCTAGTATGGCAAGATGATGTTAGTGTATACTAGTTTGGAAAGTTTGTATGTGTACAAGATATATGTGGTATTCAAATTGATAGTAAGAAGTTGCTTTCAGAGGTAGTTTAAGCCAAGTTCCAATGATTTCATTTTCTATCCTGCCTATGTGGTGGTTGGAGGTTTTTTCATGGTGTTTCTGTGAAAGATAATTGAACCAAAGTGAGCTGAATGCTTACCAAGATACATAATGACATAAGGTTTGCTTTTATGTTAAGGGGAAGTTGAATCTCTGTAGGCACTTAGGCTTCCTGTGGTATCTTATCTGAGAAATTGCTGTATGATAACGTGTCTTCAGTTACACATTTAAATTTGTGTTCTTACTAACATGTACTGGTTTTTTTCTCGTGATGGAAAGAATTTTTAATCACAGGAAACTCACTGAACAGAGTTCAGTAAAATATTAGTACATTTTCTGAAAGCCCTAGCTGTCGCTGATGCTTGATTTCGGGGTGCAGAAATACTTTCACTCTAAATTTTTTTTTAATGAATGTACTCTGTTCTTCTTCAACAGAGGTGTTATGAACATAAGCAGTATAGAAATGGGCTGAAGTTCTGTAAACAGATCCTTTCTAACCCAAAGTTTGCAGAACATGGAGGTAAGTTTTCAAATGGCATGTGCTCTCTTG